>CM035167.1:21178956-21338914 GCA_020205615.1 Panax quinquefolius
ATATTTATAAATAAATATTTATTTATAAATTTTAAAGATAAATTTATGTGAATATTTGTTTATAAATATTTAGAGATAAATTTATAAAAATATATATATATATATATATATATATATATATATATATATATATATATATATGGTAATAGAATTTATCTAATACACAAAAAAATATAACATAAAAAGTAAAAATATCACAATTAGATTTTGAACCTAAGACCTATGGGTTATTGGGGCATTAAGCTACCACTGAGTCATTCTAATTTATTAGTTAACTAAACTACCGCCATAATTATTAGCGGTAGACAGTGTAGCACATAAGCAAATAAGGGGCAAATGAGTAATTTCTCATGTCTCTACAGCTTGTAGAGGCATGGGAAAATCCATTTCAATCCGTGTCATCAAATGTTGCGATCAACAATATAAATTATGGTTATTAAAATAATACTCGTGACAATCGATTGCCAAGCATGTTAGTTCCGGGCCTCCGACCCAAATAAACACAACCTCATCAAACCTAATTATTATATCTATACTTCCCAATGTTTCCTATTTCTAGATAGAAGTAGGATATACTTACAAGTACTCTCTCACTCCGAGAATGAAAGTGATGATTGATTTTATGCGAATTTAAAAAAAAATGTCAAATGATAAAATTATTCATATTTAAATTCTCATCTAATTGCATATTTTTCTATACATGACTAGTGATATTATATAAATATTTATAAATAATAAAAATATGACATTTAATACTAAGGATATTATGCATAAATTATTATAAAAATAGATTATTTAATATAAATAAATATTTAACTTGAGATTATATAAAATAATAAGAACTTTTTTATTCTTGAGGCGGAGGAATAACTTAAATCATGAACATATTTTTAAGTTCAAAATAAAACATAAAAAAGAAAAATAGTAATGGTATACCCCTAGTTATTCCTAGTTCTCATTTTATCTTTTTTTTTCAAATATATTATAAAATTAAATTATAATACTATCGGTTCTAAGAGAAAACATAAAAGATGAAAAAAAATTATTATGTTTTATGAACTAAAACTGAATTAAGTTATTTAAAATGACTTATAAGTCATTCCTAATAAGTTAGTTTGACCCATATTAATGTAATATCAATTTTATCCCTATTTTATTTATTTATTTTAAAAAAAACAAATTTATAAAAAAGAAGAGTAAGATGCAACGTCACTTTAATTGGCATTAGAATTTTTATTTTTATTTTTTTATAGCTGAAGTCTTATATACTCCTTCATTTCCAACGTCGATGACAGAGAATAAACATTAAAAAATATTGATGTTTGTAAACAAGAACAAGAGATCAAAGAAATTAAAAAGAGAGAGATTCCAACATCAGTTAAAGTGATGCTACATCTTACTTTTTTTTTTACAAATTTGCTCTATAAAAAAATTTAAAAAAAGTTACAATGCCGGTTAGTTTGGCATTGGATCACATTTTTATTTTTTTCAAATTTCTTTTAAAAAATAAAATCATTTTAAAAAATTAAGACAATTTTTTTTAAATTCATTTTTTTAAAAAAAAAATTTAAGTGGCGTTAGTTGCCTTTCTGATTTTTAGGCAAAAAAAAATTCAAAAATTTAAGCATTCAGTAGTTTTTTCCAAATTAAATGTGAGAGCCTTTATTCCCAACGGTAGTAGTTGAAGTTTTTTATTTTTTAAAAAATATTCGTTTAAAAATAAAATCTTTTTAAAAAAATTAAGTTTTTTTTTAAAAAATAAAGTTTTTTTAATTTATAAAAATTATTCTTAAATTACATAATTTGGTTAAAAGAAGAGTATATTCCAAGAAAATTTGAATAAAAAAATATAATTCTGAAAGTTAAATATAATTTAGGAAATTCTGCTTTCTCCTAATATACTTTCTCCTAATATACAAAAAATTTGGGGATCTGACAAACCTAAAATTGAAGAGGCGTCCAGCCACCACGACCCACCGCTCGATGACTTTTATTCTCTCTTCTCCCAATGCTCCGACGCCGTTTCCAGGTCCGAACCATCTCCGTTCAAGTTACCGACCTTCTCCGGCTGATTTCGAACCATCCGATCGACGCCGAGATCCGAGACGTAATTGGAGAGATTAGCACTAAGAGGAAAGAGGCCAAGGAGAAGGAGTTGTTGGAATTGATGAAGTTAATTTTGGAATTGACTGAGAAGCTGAAATTTACTAAGGAGGAGCTTAGGGCGGGAAGAGTGGTTGTGGCAGCGGAGGCGGTGAGAGAATTGAAGGCTGCGTTGCGAATTCGAGACAATGCTGGGGAGGAGGAAGAGGGGAGTGAGCCAGGGGTTTTTCGCTTATTGAGGAAGGAGTGGATGGAGTGCTTCGAAGAGGTTGGTGAACTCGAATTCTGTTTGAGTGCTGAGAATATCGAGGGAAAAGTAATTTTTCATGTTTTAGTTTGTCTTCAGACTTTGTTTTTTTGCTTGCTTTACAAATTTTGGATTGTAATTTAATTTAGAAGTTTAACTGAATAATTCATGCGTGTGAACTCAATAAACATAATTATGTTGTTTTAGTTACCTTAAGTTTGCCTATTATCAGATTTACTTATTTATTTATTGGTAGTGATTTTGTGGTGATTTTTGTTGAGTTTGCGATTTAGAGGAATTGGATTTGGGTTTGTAGATTCAAGAGGTGCTTGTAAGGTTTATGGAGAATGCTGTGACATTTGACCAGAACTCTAATGCGGTTCGTGTAAAGTATCAGTCCTCTGTGAACAGAACTGATGGGGTTGAGCTTCGGACAATTTTGAAAGCAATGGCTTTGAGTTGAACCTCTGCTTTCTGTCTTTTCTGATTCATTATGTTGGAATTTAAATGGTCCAAGTATATTTATTGATTTCAGTGTGTTAAGAACAGAAACTTTTATGACTGAAATTTGACTGCTCAATGTTAAGGCTGAAGAATTGAAGTTCATACTGTCTTTTGAATTCTAAGAATGTTGGCTTTGAGGCAATGTTCAGAATAAAAACATCTGCTGATTTCGTGTTTTCTCTCTAGCAGTGAGTTTGTCTTTCATGATTATGTCTCTTTTTTGTTTAGGTGGTTGGCATTATGATTATGGTTTTTGTTTAGAGGGTCACTTGGCTTATCCTTACTGTTATGTTAAGGTTCACTTACATTATATATATTATTGTTCTATATTTTGTGGATGTATAGGATTTTAATGATGACTACTCTACACAGCTATGTCCTGTCATCCTATGTATGTCAGTGTAAATAAATATGTTAAAATTATGTAACAATTGTCTCAACTTTTGTCATATAGCAAACCATTTTTACTTTAGTTTTAATCCTTGTATGAAATCTTGCTCATATGCTGCTCTAACTTTCAAATTTAAGTTTCCTAGCATTATATAAAATGAAAAAGAAGTTGCTGAAAAAGAGGCAATCAAACATTCGCCAAGCGAGATTAAGTTATCTTCTGAAGGAAAACTTCTGTTTGTACTAGAATGAGAAGATAACATATCACACCAGGGAACATTTGACATTTTCTTTGACCTTGTTTGTAATTTATGTTTCTGTTAAACTGAAATGACACTTTTATCTAACTCACAATCCATGGTTTTGCAATACAATGTTACTGCTGCACATTCATAGTGTGTGTGTGTGTGTGTGTGTGTGTGTGAGTGTGAGTGTGTGTGCGCGCGTTTGTGTATATATTACTGAACATCTGAATTATCTCAACACTAGATTTAATTTTAAGATTTTGATATAGACTATTTCCCTATTTGGTGGCCAATGAATCTAACTTTTTCAAGAATTTATTTATCCTTTATCTATTTTGGGACAAGTCACTTTTTTTTTCTTCCTTGTGTGCCAGATCAGATGTATATAAAGATTGGAGGGCATTCTTGCATGATGTTCTGCAGGAGGGCTAGTCTCATCTTATGTATCTTCTCTCTATTTCTAATAAATTATTTTTTGTTGATTTAGAATAAGCATAAATATACATGAATAATTCTCAATTATGTACAAGATTATATTACTTTTATGTGTTCCATTTAAAATATTAGAGTCATTTGCAATCTGTTGATTCTGAAAATTTCATACTAAACACGATCGATTTTATTATAGTAATTGAAATTTGGCCAATTGAGATCCTGGATAATTATTCCTTGAATATATTTGTCTGTGTTTTCCTTGTTGAAGGCACCCTAATATCAGTAGTCAAAGTGGAGCTATATGCCTAGATATCCTGAAAGCACCAATGGAGCCCAACACTCACCATTAAGACAACTCTCCTTTTAATACAGGCATTACTTTCTTCTCCTGAACCTGATAATCCACGAGATGCCGTGGTAGCTCAATAGGTGTAGTTTGACTCTTACTAGTCACTCCATAATATTCTGTTTTTATAGTCAATTCATGTAAAATTTGGAAAGTAATTTGTATAATGTGGTATCCATTTTGTAATGAAATGATTATCGAAAGAGATAGTATTCTTTGTTTTTAGCTAGCATTTGTTTTTTGTCGTTTTAGCATCAAAAGGTGATTACAGGGCTGTAAAGGAAATCACATACTTTGTGTTGAAGGTATATTTTAATGTTTTTCAGTAGGGTCGGAGATTATGATGCACATCGATATATAAAGATTTCTTAGTCAGTCACTTTTTTCCTAATTGGTCTCTAGGTTCTTTGTGTGGCCAAAAAAAGAGAAAGAATAGGTGAGTGTGATGCTTAGTGCTATAGCCTGATGTAGTTATTTCTTACTTGACTGAGCCGAGAATGAGTATGCTTTGATCTGTTATTATATAGCATATAAAAATCAAAAGCATGAAGGAAAATTGTTAAAACAGTTATAATGGTGCTTGGAAAGATTGCGTAACTAGCCAAAATGGTTTATTATCTGATTAGTCTACACGTCATTAGAAAATTTACCAAATCTTATATGTTTTTTCTTTTTTTATTTGTTGTCCATTTTGTTTTTATTTTTTTTTGCAAAATGTTATATCTAATGCTGACATTCTGTGCAAAAACTTAAATATTTTTTTGACCGGTCGTATCAACTTATATATGTTGACTCTTTCATAAGTTTTGGTTATGTCCGGTCTAAGGTTATCCTGTATTCTTTGAAAAAGAAGAACAAGGTATATAAGCTTAGATGAGGATTTGTGCTTGTACATTGTATCTCCTACTGTGATGGATGGATTTTGATCACAACAAGAAAGGGTTCTTATGAAACTGTCTTGTAGGTTTGGTTTTAGTACAACAAATGGCATTAGTGGATGTTCAAAACACTCATGACACCTGTTTCAGCTCAACTTGGATGTTCTTCCTTTACAAAATTTGTCTTCTATGGACTTAAACTTTCTGTAATATGTTAGATGTTAAGTATTTAGATGGTGTATTGTGATGTGAATAACATTAAATGATATATATAATTTTTTTTAATGTTTTATTTTATATTGTATTTGTTTGTTCAATAAATATGTGCATTACTAATTATTTTTTTTAAATATAAAAAGGCTATAGCGAAATTATGTGCCTCTGGTGATCTATTTGCTTCATTTTTCTGACTTGCTATTATTTTTAAAATATGTGGGAAGGCGCTTACGACGCCTTACAATATTGGGTATCAAATTTTCGTATACGTTTACGGAAGACAAAGGCTAAATTATGAAGTGTACTCTCTATATAGCTAGATATATACTTTGATTGAAGAACTGTGGTAGCTTTAGATGGTTAATTATAAAGATAATGAATGATTATGTAGTGGATGATTTTATTAAGTTAATAATATTTTAGTTTTTTGTATTTTTGCCATTATTTGCTATAGGGACATTGAGTCAGTCAGGTACACAAAAAGAATGTCAAATTTTGATTTGGCAACAATATAATTCGTTACCAATGCATTGAACAAGTTTTAATATAGCAATATTTTTTTATACATTTAGCAACAAATTTTTGTTGCTAATGGCAATAAAAATAAAATATTTGGCAACAAAAAATTAACCTAATAACAACGAAGATGATATTGTTGCTAATACTAAAATAAAAGGCAATATTTTTTATCGTTGCAAATCATATCAACTTTCGTTGCACATATAAAGAAACGGCAACATATAATGTCGTTACTAATCAACGACTTTCGTTGCTATTGAAAAATAACCAGCAATAAATATTTTCGTTGTTGATTCAGCATAATGTCGTTGCCAAATAATATAATCAGCAACGAAAATCGTTGCTAAAAAGTTTACATTCCGCAACGAAATTAAGCATAGGCAACAATTTTCATAATTTATTGTAACAAAAAATGTCGTTGCAAAATGGTGTCAATTGCAACGAAAATGTATGGTCGTTGAAAAAAAAAAGAGTTCATTTCGTTGCTAATTAGCAGGCTTTTGCAACAAAATGGGGTTTTTAGCAACGAAATTTTAATTATTCTGTAACAATATATTTTGTTGCTAAAGGATCGATGTATTTGTACGAAAGCCAAATTTCGTTGCAAAATGTATTACCTTTGGCAACGAAAAAAATACGTTCGTTGCGGAACAATTAGCAACGCTATCATTCAAGAACGAAAGGCCTTAACGACAAAGAAAGTCGTTGCCATAAACCTTTAGCAACGAAATTTGGCACCTTTAGCAACGAAAATCGGTTGTTGCTGAAGCCCCATTTTTTTGTAGTGTTTCCATAAAAATACTATTCATCCGTTTCTGTTCGGGGAATTATTTTGAAATTCCGGGAAACGCGTAATGATAGAATATCATGATGAGTTGGAATATCTGATAATATTTCATTTATGGCAAACACAGTTTTCGCCTGCGGACTTAAAACCTAAGGGTTGAGTATATTGATTTCCGAGAAGGAAATAATATGCGTAGAAGGAATGGCGTTAGGTTTAATTCAAATGTTATACAATTGGTGATGCTAGTTAGTATCTATGTATAATACGTTGAGTAAATACGAGGTACAATACGATTATTGTTCGTATGGTATACGAAGGGAATACATGAATTGTACGTGTAGAATACGATGTGTATCATAGGATTAATCTATGTATCAATGAGTAATTCACTTGTATTGGATTATGATTAGCCCAATCAATTGAATGACTATGCCCAATGAGATGGATGGGTTAAGTCCAAGTTAAGGCCCAATGTTTATTTAGTTAAGCCCAATTCATTAAAACCGAACCGTGGGTCGAACTGGTGGGTCACCGAATGGGTAAAACCCATGGGGCAACCCATGGGATGTCACTAAAGGAGGTGGGCCGGCCACCTTGGTGTGGAAGCCAAGCATAAGGCTTGGTCACCAAGTGTTTTACTTGGTGACCACACATGAATAGTATGGAGGTGATGGTTCTTTGACCATTATGCCCTCCATTCTAATTTCCTATAAATATGATGCTAGGTTGCTTCATTTGGGAGTTTTTCAAACTGGCCAACCTATATCATTTGAGAGAGAAAAGAGAGCTAGACTTATAAGTCCTTCACTTGGGAAGCTTTAACCTTTATTCTTCCAAGAGATTTTTAAGAAACTTGAGGTAATACTTCTTGTTCTTCATTCTTCATTCTCCATCTCTTTTTGATTTTTCTTTTGTATTGGAGAATCATAGATGGGTGGTATATGCCTTGTATGAGAGATTAAAGATGACTTACCATAGATTCAATCTCTATAAGTCATGAGAATATAAAAATAATAAGGTTTAATATAGTTTTTGAACCATGGAAATATTGATAGTTGAGATCGATTGTTGATAAACAATTGAGCTCCATCAATACGTTAGTATATGCATCTTGTTTGGTTAGGATGTAGATATGAAATCCATGGAGTATTCCATGTGATTTGGCTTAGAGAACATTAGTAACGAAGTTATGGCGAAAAAAATAAAAAGGTCTGGAGACTCGCGCCGCAACGCGAGAGTTTGTTCATGGACTCGCGCCGCAGTGCCAAGTCCGGGCAAAACCTCTGGAGAGTGGCGCCGCAGCGCCACTAGAATGCTTCTGATGTCGCGCCGCAGTGCGAGTTCAGTGCTTTTGATAGTAACTTAGGTTTTGAACTTCAGTTATTTCGAGACCTACTTGGGTTGAGTTTATATACTCAAAGAAAGTACTAAGACTAATCCTATATTACCTATACTAAGGTATATGACATGATTAGGAATGTAATGCATGTTAACAAGATATCTACAATGAAAAAAGTTGGTACCTTATCAACGATGTTTGAGTCCAGTTAATAAACGTCAATAGAGTGATACACCGGGACGAAGGGTAATAAGTCATGTTGACTTTAATAAAGATATTAAGTTAACACAAACATAGAAGAGAAAGAAGCTTGTAGGAACAATGTGAATAGTTGTTTGATAGATAATTACAGTGTGCTATGTGAACATATCATGTAGATTCTGTAAAAGGCTGTGGTCAGTCGAGTAAGTTATTTGAAGACGCTGAAAGGAAAGTTTTCTTAACGCTTGTCTAACTTCCATGTTAGCCAAGTTTTATGTGATTCGTTGAACTGAATTGCAAGACTTGTTTTAAAGAAAGGGTTGATGCTAGATTTTAACTCGGCTAGACTATTCGTAAGATATAGATTGATTATTATTCATATCATTCTATATAGAAATGTTAACGCTATCCTATGCCAAGTAATTGGTACGGACGTGAAGGTAAGGTTTGTCTATGAACAAACAAAAGTATTTTTCATCGATTATTCGATGGGCACGCGAGTTTGCCAAAAATATTAAATGTAAATACATTTAATGAATGTAGTGTTGATCAACATAGAGTACTATAGGCTGATCACCTAGAAGTGCTCGTAAGTTATACGGATGAATGGCCTTAGTGCTGTGGACTCCTTTTCAAGTATGAAAACTAAAATTTTTATTGCTCATGGTCTATTAATTTGGGTTCGTAATTCCTAATCTATTCTATACTTTGGGAATTGATGTTATAAACTGTTAAAGTATTATTGATTCAGAATACTTCATAACTATTGTTTAGTTATGTTGGAATTGTTGTATAATTCATGAATGTGGTATTCCTGTTATCCTTGATTAAACTTCTTTGAAATTTGTCATGCTCACTTCTTGCTTGAATTATATAACTGCAGTTAAAGATGAACGTACTGTGAATGCCAAGAATGATAAAGGCAAAGCTAAGATGGATGCTTAGGCATTGTGTAATAGTTTAGTAAGTTTGTATGTATTATACATTATGAACAATGAACGATGTAAGGTTTATGAACCTGGGAAGGATTATACTTTGATTGTAATAAGAAGATAGTAATTACTTTCATTTTATTGTATTTCAATGGAATGATTGTATGGATGTTAGTACAGTGGAGCACCATCTGTCGGGTTGGAAGATCCCCAAATTTGGGAGCGTCATAGGTTGGTATCAAAGCCTTAGGTTATAAAACTTAAGGGGGGAAAACCTTAGGCTAATAACCTCGTAAGGAAGGTAAAGTCCGAGGAATGAAATTCAAGTCCATTGAATTAAGAAGATATTGAGATAACTCAGTACCGAAACAATTAAAAGATGAAAATTAATCTTAAAGATATTAAATGTGATTTGTGCTTATACTATTGAGTATTATGTACTAATCAATGTGTTATGTGTTTGTAGATGTCAATCGATAGCTTGATGTTTAGAAACGTGAAAATGATAAGTGAGGACTCAGTTAACCAAGTTTAGATTGTACCAATGCCCGATTGGCGGAGAATGCAGAATAGTTGTACTAGAAGACTCAGACATTGAGGAGTACATCTCTGAGGAGGAATACTCAGAGGAGACTATGGGATTAGCATCATACCTTAACGAGATGCTAGATGTGGAGGAGGAAATGGAGGTGACATCGATTAACACGGTGTTACCTACTCAGGAGCCAGCATCTCTGGATGCAACTAGAGCATTGTATCTGGCAGTGTTGGATAGGAATGTGCATTTGCGTACTAAGGTAGAGGCACAGATTGAGGAAATAACTGCCTTATATGAGGCGAAAGAATCTGCAGAGGCAGACTTTGAGTCAGAGAACAATGAAAAAGTGCTTATGACTGATAAAGCTCGTAATTATAAGGATGAGGTCCTTGAGCTACAAAAGAAACTGGTTGAGAAAGACCAGAAAATAACTAAGATGTCATACATCCATGAATGCGCTCACGAGGATTTCAAGCTGAAAATTGCTTGTTATTCTATTGAGTCCGGGCAGACTCGACATCTGATAAAGTAGAGATATAGTGTCGATTCTGGCAAATCAGAAATATGAAAATGCCGTTCGACAGTGTTAGTAGATCGCTAGATCTTTTTGGTATATAAGTAGTGACGTAAAACCCTCTTTTGTATAACTAAGGGTAATCTTTTTGTAAATCCCAACTTTTGTAGAAGGCAATCGTGGGATAGTATGTAATAGATTTTGGCTAAGGGAACATGATGTAAATAGTTTTGACTATGAAAGCATATTTATATAATGAAGTTTTTATTTAACATGCTTATTGTGGTATGAATGGTTGTTGTTAATTTAAAATGATAACCGAGTAGTTAAATAGATAATAACGAAGCTTTATTTATTTAATTAGAATTATGCGGCCGAGAAGGAGACAACGGAACCAAGAGGCCGAGTCTCATAATAAAAATCAGGGGGGTCCTAACAACCCTATGCAAGAGTTCGTTAATTTATTAATGGCTGCATTTAACCAAGTAGGGGGTGGGATTCCTGTAGCTCCCGGGGTAGCAAGAACAACTACCTTTAAGGACTTTAAAAGTGTTGGTCCTCCCGAGTTCCGAGGAACGACGGATCCACTAGAAGCCCAGACATGGATTAGGGAGATTGAAAAGGCGTTTGTGATAAAAAACGTAGTTGAGGCGCAAAAGACTTCTTTTACGACTTACATGATGAAGGGGGAAGCCAACTACTGGTGGGAAGCTCACCAGGGTGGGGCTAGGACAGAGGCTGTTACGTGGGAACAGTTTAAGAAAGTTTTCTTCGAGAACTATTTCCCTACTAGCATGCAGGGTAGGATGGAAATAAAGTTCTTAGAACTTAAGCGAGGGGATAGCGGTTCCCGAAGATGCCGCCAAGTTTAACGAATTGGCGAGATTTGCTCCACATCAGGTGGATACAGAGGAAAGGAAGGCGCGCAGATTTAAGCAGGGCTTAAAACCCTGGATCTACAGTAGGATATTGGTTTTCCAAAGTACTTCCTATGGGACCATTCTGGAGAAGGCGATAATAGCTGAAGGTGGTGGTGAGGCGTTGTCTCAGTACCACAAAGAGCGGAAGATTAAGAGTAAGATAAAAGGAGGTAATAAAATTTGAAGTTGCGCGTGAAGCGCAACATGCCAAAAGGAAGTTTTAATCCTGGGAATCTAGGTAAAGGGGAGATCCCAAAAGGAGATCGAAGCATGTAAGACATGCGAAAAATCTCATATGAGAGTCATTTAAAGGGAAAGCAAAGATGCTACAACTGTAGGCGGAGCGGCATTTGTCACCCAATTGCCCTAACTCTAAGAAAAACCGAGGGTGTTTTATGCGTGGGTCGATGGACCACATGGCAAGAAATTGCCCGAAGAAGGGTTTAGAGGGAATAAGAGTTACGGTAGTGGTAAATTAGCCATTCTTGGACCAACACCATCGATTGGGTAGACCCTCATTTCGACGTTTAATACGATTTATTCAAGATGCGGTTGCATCAACAGATGTGGTAGCGAGGTATCATCTTGGTCAATGAGATAAATGCTTATGTGCTATTTGACTCGGGTGCTACTTGTTCTTTTATAGCATTGAATTTGCTAGGCGATTAGGTTTAATCCCTGAGAAGTTACCTACACCTTTAGATGTTAAGGTAACAAACGAAGAGATAATCCCCATTGAACATATTCATACGAATTGCTGCATGGAAATTAGAGGGAATAAGTTATCGGTAGATTTGGTACCGATAAGGCTAAAAGAATTCGACGTAATTCTTGGTATGGATTGGTTGGTGAACCATGAGGCGATTATAGATTGCCATATGGAAAGTGTAAACCTTCGGCTTTCTAAGAAAACTAAGGTAGTGTTTTTCTGTAGTAATTCACCGAGACGCTCTTGTTGTCTGTCTATGACACAAGCTAGGAAGATGTTGAGAAAAGGGTGTGTAGGTTATCTATGCCATGTGGTGGATACCCAATGTAAGACCCCAACTTATTATTAATGAAATTTAATTTTCTCTATTTTGAAATATTAAGGGTTGATTTGATTAATGTGGATAGTTATGGGTAAAATACGCAAATATTTTAAAATAAGCAAGTGGTTATAAAATATTCATTGTTGTCGGGGAATATTCGTTTGGTCGTGGAATATTCTTAACGTCGGGGAATATTAAATGCATTGACGTAGTCTTTTATGGGCCCCATAACTGAAAGCGATTGGATGAAGAAAGCGACAAATATAAGTTGTTTAAAAATAACGGCGTAGTTATTCTCAAGTTTATCTTGTTAAAATACTAAATTGGTTAAAACACGGTGAATACACGGTATTGCACCAATTATTGATTCTTACGTAAGAAGGCAATACTCAATAATGGTTCTGATGAATTCTTTATTCGATATTTTATTTTATTGATTTAATAATTCTTTGCGTTGATATTTTATATTCTTTGTTGTTTTGATAATTGTCATTACACGGTATTTTTCATTATCGAAGCAATAATTCATATTATCTGAATAATATTATTAGATAACATTATTGGCAATGTCTAGAAAGTTCGCATCTAAGGAGAGGTTTGGTCACCTAATTGCTTGTATTAGTAAGGAGAAATTCTTATTGGAAAACCCCTCTTTCACAGGAACCGACATTTGGTTGTCAATATTGTGATTCTCGTAATATTATTTGTGAATAATTAATTATTGATTCATATGATGAGGAAAATATTGATTTTATGTGGATATAGATGGAGAAAATTTTTAATGTGACAATTGTTGAAAATTAAAATTTTATCTTTTTACGATAAAATAATTCATTTAAATATATTATTATATTTTAATAATATAATAATGGTGATATTTTTACAACGAATGTGGGATATATGAGTATCTGAGGAGGAAGAGTATTTTTGTTGCAATAAATGTTTAAAACATGTTAAACATATTGGTGGACCCCATTCTTGTTGAAATTTGATTATAGCACCGTAAAATCGCTTGGTTTGTGGATTTTTGGTCAATTTCTATTTGGAATTTGGGAAAACTTTCTTTTGTAAAGTTGTAGAGAATTGAATTTCCTATAAAAAGTCCCGAGATTCGAATTTTCTGATAAAAGGGCTATTTATTATGAATTATTGAAGTTCTGAAGCTCCGAAATAATTGATTTTTGGATGTTTTAATTATTTATTTTATGAAAACGCTTTTTTTTTTTCTTACTTTTCTAGAAGGTGGCATGTGGGAAATGCTAGGAGCTGAATTCTAAAGTGGGCGTATGAATTTGATATATATATATATATATATATATATATATATATTAATCTATTAATTTTACGCTTTGGTGTTCTAAGCATTTTCCTATAAATAAAGTGCTTAGGTTAGAATTGAAAATCACACCAGAAACTGAAGTTTTCTCTCTATATTATCGAGCGTATTCTTATGAGTATTTTGAGTATATTTTGAGTATTGCTATACGGTGCAAGTTCAAGTCATAGCTTTATATCAGGTGTTTCAACTAAATCTTGTCTTTGTGAGGTAAGGGATATTATTTTTTCGTAATGATATTATTTCTTCAATATCATTATCTTTGAAATATTGATCTGAAGTTTTATCAAATTTGGAACTTTTGGTGTCGAGATTCTTATTCACGTATCGACCTTATTTACGAATATGGCACTTATTCATCTGAAAAATGAAATTTTCCTTTTCGTCAAAATATCTATTTCGGATACTAGCTTTGATTGTATCCATGTTTTGATCATTCTTGAATTTTACACCACTATGATTATTTTTGAGGTATTGTTGGACATGGATAAAACAAAATACTTAATCCTTAATCCTTGTCATTTTGTTTCACTTTGGATTCGTTTATTTAAAAATATTTTCATCATCCTCGGTCTTGAATGATGATATTATTGAATATCTTTGGCACGTAGTGCAAAGATGAATGATTTCGATGAATATCTTTGGCCGTAGTGCAAAGATGAGCAGTGTTTAGATGAACATGACCGGTGATGAATATCTTTGGCTGTAGTACAAAGATGAATATTTGATTCGGATGTATATTGATTGATGTTATAGGGATAAAAGATGAGCGACGAACTTTTAAATTCATACATAGAAGATAGTAGTTTGCATTCTCTACTTAACTCTTCTAATGAATTATTATTTCATTGCGAATATTGGTTTAAAACTTGTTGTCTATTGTATTCTATTAGTTTTTTTCTGTTGAAGACTAATGATAATTTGTTGTATATTATCTTAGTCGTAATAATATTCTTCTTGGGCTAGTTGAGCTCACCGCTTTTCCTTGTTGTTCCATTTTTCTTCTCGGGAGGCGAGAATGTAGCGAGTACTAGTGGGGGTATGGAAGGAAGGTTCTAGAGAGAGTTGTTTAGTAGTCCTCACCATTTTGTAAAATAATGTATCAATAATTATGATGGGGATTTATTTGCGTGTGGATATTATCTCAGATGGCAATATCGTATTTAAACTCACAGTTTATATGTTGTAATAATAAAGTTGTAGTTGTTTACGTACCATGTATTGACAACTCGGAATGGGTGATGTATACCTATTTTGGGGGCGTCACGGTTGGTATCGAGCTTAGGGATATGATCTCTAGCGGAGATCGGGGAATAGAACTAGGAGGGAGAGATGAGTAAATCCTTCGCTAGTGTGTCCTACCTAAACTTATTTGTTAGTTGGTGGGTATATAGGGATATTATGTGATATATTGATTTCCTTAATTAACCCTTGTTTTATGATAGTATTTGAGAATGTCGATCGAGAATATTAACAATGGAAATGAGACCGTGGAGAGCGCTTTGTACTCACCAACGAGGAGAGCGTGCAACAGTGGCAATGTTCTTCCGTGAACAACACCACCGAGTAGATGATGAGCGAGGTGATGTTTAGAAGCTTTTGCGATTCATGCAAAATCGCATTTGAGGAAACTCGTGTTCAAATCTGAGGAGGAAATGATAGTAATTCACGGGTTGTCACGGTCAAGCAGTTCAAATAGTTGGGACCACCGAATTTAAGGGAAAGCGGATCCGATCATGGCGGAAACATGGGTCAAGCAAATTACCAAGATATTCGATGTCTTGGGATGCGGAGGAACGAAGGTTCCATTCGCCACCTTTTATGTTCCGTCATGAGGCGACTCTTTGGTGGGAGTCTGCGTGAAGCGTATACATTCACCGCACTCAAAGCATGTCTTGGGAGACGTTTGAAACTATTTAATGACAAATACTTTCACGAAAGTGTTCGTCATATGAAGGAAGTGGAGTTCATCGATTAGAACAAAACAACATGGCGGTGTCTCGAAGACGAGGCAAAGTTTGCAGAGTTATCTAGGTTTGCACCTCATTTGGTGGAGAATGTGGAACGATATGACGCGGATGTTTCTGAGAGGTTTGAAACCCGGCATACGACAATATCTCATTTCTCATAAATTTTCTCTCTATTCGGATGTTGTTAATGGGGCTCAATTGTTAGAGCGAGATAACGAGTATGTTCAACCAAGGACCATAACCGTGGATCATACCGGAGATAGCGGTCAACAGAATAACGATAACCAGCGGAGAAAGAAACAGACGGACAAAAATGGTAACCACTCTGGAGGTAATCATGGCCATGAAAATAGAAGAAGCGAGTCGGGAGGAGATTTTAAAAAGAGGAGATTTAACAACGGCCATGTGAAGAAGATAGCGGTCTTGGCGTGAGAACTAGTTCTAAGGAGGAGAAACGACCACCCGGTCATATGCTATAAATGGGGAAAGAGGGACATATCACCAAAGCGCCCACAACAGTTCAAGGTATGCTATAATTGTGGAAAGGAAGGACATATCTTTCGAGATTTATGCAGATGGCGAAACCTAGTTCAATGGGGACGGTGACTCAAAAGATCGTCCCGTAAAAGTCAAAGTCAACGGTTCTGGAAGAGCGTTTGTTGTGATTTGGTCAAAATGCGAGGAACCCAAACGAGGTGATCACGGGTAAGCTATTTATAAATTCTTGCGAAGTTTATACCTTACTTGATACCGGTGCTACCCATTCATTTATCTCTCTGCTTGTGCTCAATGTTTAAACTTGACTCAGGAGAAATTAGACTTTGACTTATCTGTGGAAACTCAGTTAGGAAAAACTTTCATCACATCCACATTTATAAATCTTGTTTGATTCAAGTTGGCACCATCACCTTACTGTTGACCTTATCTCTTTAAAGATACTTGCTTTTGATGTGATTTTAGGGATTGATTGGTTAACTACTCATCATGCCAAAATTGATTGTTTTCGTAAGGTTGTTAGTTTTCATATTCCTAACCAACTTTGTTGCATGCTAATTCAAGCAACTAAACCATTAAAATCAATCAACGTCATATCTAATCATAAAGCTATTCGTTTATTGAAAAAGCGGATGTCAAGCTTTCTTAGCCCATGTTATGGATTTGAATAAAGACACGTCAAATTTGAATAATATTCTGTTGTTATTGACTTTCCGACGTATTTCTGAAGAACTTCCGGTCTACCCCGTAGCGTGAAGTTGAATTCTTTATTGATCTTGAACACAGTACAAAGCCCATTTCTAAAAACACCATATCGAATGGCTCCTATTGAACTTGAGGAGTTAAAGGTCCAACTACTGTAATAGTTGGACATCGGTTTCATCTGGCCCCAAGTACATCTCCTTGGGGTGCTCTGTTTTTATTCGTAAAGAAGAAAAGCGGGAGTATGCGACTTTGTATTGACTATCGGAATTGAACCATGTCACCATCAAGAATAGGTATCCTCTACCTCGTATTGATGACTTGTTTGACCGATTGTAAGGCACAATTCTTTTCAAAATCGATCTTCGCTCGGATATCATCATTTGAAGATTAGGCGAGGATATTCCAAAGGCGCCTTTAGAACTCGGTATGGGCTTTATGAATTCTTAGTCATGTCTTTCGGATTGACTAATGCTCCTGTGGCTTTCATGGATATGATGAACCGAGTATTTAAGGAATATTTAGATCAGTTCATTGTTATTTTTATTGATGACATCCTCATATATTCCAAAAGTCGTGAAGATCATGAGCACCATTTGAAATTTGGTACTCCAAAGGCTTCGTGAAAACAAACTATATGCCAAATTAAAGAAATGCGAGTTCGGCTTGAGGAAGTAGCATTCCTTGGGCACGTGGTGTCGAAACATGGAGTATCTGTTGATCCGTGAAGATTGAAGCAATACAAAGTTGGGAGCAACCCAAGTCGGTGATCAAGTCACGTAGCTTTTTGGGCTTATTTGGTTATTATCAGAGATTCATGGAAGGGTTTTCTCAAATCGCTACTCCATTAACCCAAACTAACTCGGAAGGATACAAAATTCGTTTAGAGCGAAGAATGCGAGAAGAGTTTCCAAGAGCTTAAGAGGAGACTTATTTGATTTTGTTTCTAACAATACCATCTGGGTTCGGATGGATTTGTTATCTCTGATGATTCGGAGTAAAGGGTTAGGATGTGTTCTCATGCAACGTGGGAAAGTCATAGCCTATGCCTCATGACAACTTAAAGAATATGAGTGGAATTATCCTACTCATGATCTAGAGTTAGCGGCAATGTGATCGTTTCAGCGCTAAAGATCCGGAGGCACTATCTATATGGGGAGAAAGTGGAGATATATTCGGACCATAAAAGCCTTAAATATTTCTTCACTTAAAAAGAACTCAATATGCTGGCAGTGACGTTGGCTCGAGCTATTGAAAGACTACGACCACACTATTCAATACTATCACGGAAAAGCGAGCGTGGTAGCCGACGGCGTTGAGTAGAAGATCATATGCGAGGAACAAGTGCGATGATGTCAAGTATCGCGATAGAACCAACTTTAATAGAAAAAGTTAAGGTTGCTCAAGCCGGGGCAGGTTGCGATGCGTATGAAGAAGAAAAGTACAAGAAGGAGCTATTAGGAGCGAGAATTGATGAAGAAGGAATACTTGAGTCCACTCTAGACTTTGTGTTCCTAACGACTCGATTTGAAGTACAAGATTATGAAGGAGGCACACAATACACCATTTGCAATCCATCACGGAAGTACTAAAATGTATCGTGATCTTGACATACATTTTGGTGGAACAATATGAAGAGAGAGATTGCAAAGTTTATCTCGACGTGTTTAACTTGTCGGCGTGTAAAGGCGGAGCATCTAGTACCTAAGGGTGCATTGCAACCACTTGAGATTACGAAATGGAAGTGGGAACACATTATCATGGATTTAATTTACGGGTCTTCCTACGGTTTCTCAAGGCATCAATGCTATTTGGGTTATTGTTGATAGATTAACCATGTTCGCTCATTTCTTGCCGTCGGAGACTTATTCCTTAAACGTCTTGCTAGTATATGCGTGAATGAGATTGTGAGGTTGCATGGCATGCTTGTATCCATAGTTTTGGATCGTGACCCAAGATTCACTTCAAGATTTTGGGTTAGCTTGCAAAAAGCTATGGGCACGGATTTACAATTGATTCGGCATACCATCCTCAAAGCAGACGGACAATCGAGAGGACTATTCAAACTCTTGAAGATCTATTAAGACTCGTGTCCTAGACTTCAAAGGCGGTTAGGATAAGTATTTACCATTGGTGGAATTCTCCTACAACAACGAGTTATCGTGCAAGTATAGGTGTGGCTCCATTGAAGCATTATATGGACGAAAATGTCGCTCAAAGTATGTTGGGACGAGGTGGGTGAAAGCAACATTGTTGGGACCCGAGTTGGTACGTATGACTACGGAAAAGATCCAAATGATTCGACAACATATACAAAGCAGCACAAGATCGACAAAAGAGTTATGCGGATCTTCATCGAAAGGACGTGGAATTTAGTATAGGGGATCATGTATTGTTGCGAGTTGCTCCATGGAAGGAGTTACAAGATTTGGGAAGAGAGGAAAGCTCAATCAACGATTTATTGGTCCATTTCAAATTCTTGACCGAGTAGGAAATGTAGCCTATAGACTTGCGTTACCTCAAAGTATGTCTCGTGTTCATAATGTGTTTCACATATCCGTACTTCCGTAAATATGTGAAAGACCCGAACCACGTTATAGAGTTAGAACCGGACGAAATAAATAGAAGACTTAACGTATGAGGAGGTACTGTTAAGATCTTGGATAGGAAGGAGCATCCCCTCCAAGCAAAGGTCATACCACAAGTTAAAGTTTTATGGAGGAATCATCTTTATAGAGGAAATGACCGGGAATTGGAAGCGGAAATGAAAGCGAGGTAGCCTCACCTTTTGAAAACACAGTACGTCACGTCAATTTCGAGGACGAAATTTCATAAGGAGGGAGGTTGTAAGACCCCAACTTATTATTAATGAAATTTAATTTTCTATTTTGAAATAGTAAGGGTTGATTTGATTAATGTGGATAGTTATGGATAAAATACATAAATATTTCAAAATAAGCAAGTGGTTATAAAATATTCATTGTTGTTGGGGAATATTCGTTTGGTCGTGGAATATTCTTCTTTGTGGGAATATTAAATTTGACGACCTTGATCTTTTGTGGGTCCCATGAAAGCGATTGGATGAAGAAAAGCGACAAATATAAGTTGTTTAAAAATAACTTGGCGTAGTTATTACTGAATTATCTTGTTAAAATACTAAATTGGTTAAAAACACGATAGCATACGGTATTGCACCAATTATTGATTCTTACGTAAGAAGACACTACTCAATAATGGTTCTGATAATTCTTTATTCAAAGTATTTTATTTTATTGATTTAATAATTGCTACGTTGATATTTTTATATTGTCATTGTTTTGATAATTGTCATTTACGGTATTTTTCATTATCGAAGCAATAATTCATATTATCTGAATAATATTATTAGATAACATTATTGGCAATGTCTAGAAAGTTACATACTAAGGAGAGGTTTGGTCACCTAATTGCGGCTTGATAAGGAGAAATCTTTATTGGAAAGCCCCTCTCAGGAAGGAACGCACTGGTTGTCAATATTATGATTCTGTAATATTATTTGTGAATAATTAATTATTGATTCATATGATGAGGAAAATATTGATTTTATGTGGATATAGATGGAGAAAATTTTTAATGTGACAATTGTTGAAAATTGAAATTTTATCTTTTTCTGATAAAATAATTCATTTAAATATATTATTATATTTTAATAATATAATAATGGTGATATTTTTACAACGAATGTGGGATATATGAGTATCTGAGTATTTTTTGTTGCAATAAATGTTTAAAACATGTTAAACATGTTGGTGGACCCCATTCTTGTTGAAATTTGATTATAGCTTGTAAAATCGCCGTTTGTGGATTTCGGTCAATTTCTATTTGGAATTTGGGAAAACTTTCTTCCAAAGTTGTAGAGAATTGAATTTCTATATAAAAGTCATGAGATTCAAATTTTCTGATAAAAGGGCTATTTATTATGAATTATTGAAGTTACAAGCTCAAAATAATTAATTTTTGGAAGTTTTAATTATTTATTTTATGAAAAACGTTTTTTTTTCTTACTTTTCTAGAAGGTGGCATGTGGGAAATGCTAGGAGCTGAATTCTAAAGTGGGCGTATGAATTTGATATATATATATATATATATATATATATATTAATTTATTAAATTTTACGCTTTGGTGTTACAAGCATTTTCCTATAAATAGGGTGCGTAGGTTAGAATTGAAAATCACACCGTAAGCTGAAGTTTTCTTTCTCTATATTATCGGCGTATTCTTGTGAGTATTTTGAGTATATTTTGAGTATTGCTATATCTGGCAAGTTCAAGTCATAGCCTTTATATCAGGTGTTTCAACTAAATCTTGTCTTTGTGAGGTAAGGGATATTATTTTTTCGTAATGATATTATTTCTTCAATATCATTATCTTTGAAATATTGATCTGAAGTTTTTATCAAATTTGGAACTTTTGGTGTCGAGATTCTTATTCACGTATCTGACACTATTTATGAGTCTCTGTGACTATTCATCAAAAAATGAAAATTTTCCTTTTCGTCCAAAATATCTATTCTGGATACTATCTTTGATTGTATCCATGTTTTGATCATTCTTGAATTTTACACCACTATGATTATTTTTGAGGTATTGTTGGACATGGATAAAACAAAGTACGAATCCTTAATCCTTAATCTTTGTCATTTTGTTTCACTGGATTCGTTTCTTTAAAAATATTTTTCATCATCCTCAGTCTTAAATGATGATATTATTGAATATCTTTGGCCTGTAGTGCAAAGATGAATGATTTCTGATGAATATCTTTGGCCCGTAGTGCAAAGATGAACAGGTGTTTAGATGAACATGACCAACTGATGAATATCTTTGGCCTGTAGTGGAAAGATGACTATTTGATTCCAGATGTATATTGATTGATGTTATAGGGATAAAAGATAGACGACGAACTTTTAAATTCATACATAGAAGATAGTAGTTTGCATTCTCTACTTAACTCTTCTAATGAATTATTATTTCCGCTGCGAATATTGGTTTAAAACTTGTTGTCTATTGTATTCTATTAGTTTTTTTTTTCCTGTTGAAGACTATGATAATTTGTTGTATATTATCTTAGTCATAATATTTCTTTACTGGGCTAGTTGAGCTCACCCTTTTCCTTGTTGTTCCATTTTTCTTCTCAGGAGGCGAGAATGTAGCGAGTACTAGTCGGGGTATAGAAGGAAGGTTCTAGAGAGAGTTGTTTAGTAGTCCTCACCATTTTTGTAAAATAATGTATCAATAATTATGATGGGAATTTATTTGCGTGTGGATATTGTCTAGATGGCAATATCTGTATTTAAACTCACAGTTTATATGTTGTAATAATAAAGTTGTAGTTGTTTCTGTACCATGTATTGACAACTCAGAATGGGTGATGTATACCTATTTTGGGGGCGTCACACCCAAAGAGTGGGAACATCCTTGGATCAGATACCTGTTGTGCAAGAGTTCGCAGATGTATTTCCTGAGGAGTTACCGGGTATTCCACCGGACAGGGAGGTGGAGTTTGTAATTGATCTGTTACCTGGAACGACACCAGTTTCAAGGGCACTATATCGAATGGCGCCAGTCGAAATGAAGGAGTTAATGGTTCAATTACAAGAACTATTAGACAGGAAGTACATTCAACCAAGTGTGTCTCCTTGGGGAGCACCAGTGTTGTTTGTAAAGAAGAAGGATGGGTCGTTAAGACTTTGTATCGACTATCGAGAGTTTAACAAGTTAACGATTAAGAATAGATACCCTTTGCCCAGGATCGATGATCTATTTGATCAGTTGAAAGGGGCAAAATATTTTTCTAAAATAGACTTGCGCACGGGGTATCATCAGTTAAAGGTGAGGAAGGATGATGTACCTAAGACGGCATTCAGAACTTGTTATGGTCATTACGAGTTTCTGGTAATGTCGTTTGGGTTGGCTAATGCGCCAGCCGCATTTATGGATATGATGAACAGAGTGTTCAAACAATATTTGGACAAGTTTGTCGTAGTGTTCATTGATGATATTCTAGTCTATTCAAAGACGCTAGAAGATCATTCGGAACATTTAAGAATAGTGTTGGAGATACTATGGAAGGAGAAGTTGTATGCGAAATTCACAAAGTGTGAATTTTGGCTTGAGAGGGTGAAGTTTCTAGGGCATGTTATTGATAAGGATGGCATTTCCGTAGATCCATCAAAGGTAGAAGCAGTTAACGAATGGGAGCGACCAAAGACGCCAACTGAGGTTCGGAGTTTTCTGGGGTTAGCGGGATACTATAGAAGGTTCATTCTGGACTTTTCTAAATTAGCTACTCCGTTAACAAATCTGACAAGAAAGTCAGTGAAGTATGTGTGGACTGAAACATGTGAGAACAATTTTCAAGAGTTAAAGAAGAGGTTAAGTGAGGCACCGGTATTGTCCTTACCAGACGATATAGGGAATTTTGTAGTGTATAGCGATGCCTCGCATAAAGAACTGGGTTGCGTGCTCATGCAGCATGGCAAGGTCATTGCGTATGCGTCACGTCAATTGAAGGATTATGAGAAGGTATATCCTACTCATGACCTGGAATTGGCAGCTGTAGTTTTTGCCCTAAAGTTATTGAGACATTATCTTTATGGTGAGAAATGTGAGATATACACGGACTACAAAAGTCTGAAATATATCTTCACACAGAAGGAGTTGAACATGAGACAAAGAAGGTGGTTAGAGTTAATAAAAGATTATGATTGTGATATTTTATATCATCCGGGGAAAGCAAATGTAGTAAGCCGATGCGCTAAGTAGGAAGGGTAGAGAGAAATTATCAATGTTAACAACTCAAAATGAGTTGGTAACAGCGATGGCAAAAATGGAGCTACAAGTTAAATTACCAGAGGAAGAGATGTTATTTTCCATGGAAACCCAACCTACCATAGTGGAGCGGGTTAGGGGAGTACAATTGAGCAATGAGGAGTGCAAATAGATGCAGAAAAGAATAGAAGACGAAGAAAAGACTGAGTATAACCTCGATAAGGAGGGATTAATTCGTTTTGTGGGAAGAATTTGGGTTCCTAATGATCCCGAATTAAAAGAAGAAATTATGATGGAGGCCCATAGTTCGAGGTACTCGATACTTCCCAGTAGTACGAAGATGTATCAAGACCTTCGTCAGAACTTTTGGTGGCCGAATATGAAGAAGGAGATAGCAGAATATGTTAGTAGGTGCTTAACTTGTCAAAAAGTTAAGGCTGAACATCAACGACCGAGCGGGTTGTTACAACCGCTAGAAAATCTAGAGTGGAAGTGGGAGCACATCCCGATGGACTTTGTGGTGGGACTTCCAACAAACAGAAAAGGATACGATGCTATTTGGGTGACAGTGGATCGATTAACGAAATCGGCTCATTTTCTACCAATAGGAGTTAGGTATAACCTAGATCAGTTAGCTAAGTTGTATGTCAAGGAAATTATTTCTAGACATGGAGTACCTATTTCGATCGTGTTAGATCGTGATCCACGATTCACATCGAACTTTTGGAGAAGTTTGCAAGAGCAAATGGGAACGCAGTTAAGATTGAGTACGACGTATCATCCTCAGACGGATGGTCAAAGTGAGTGAACAATTCAAATGCTTGAAGATATGTTAAGATCTTGCGTTATGGATTTCAAAGGGAGTTGGGACGAATATCTACCGTTGGTGGAATTTTCGTATAACAATAGTTTTCACGCTAGTATAGACATGCCGCCTTACGAAGAGTTGTATAGGAGGAAGTGCCGAACTCCATTGTGTTGGGATGAGGTGGGTGAATGTCGAATGTTGGGACCTGAGATGGTTCAGCAAACGGCGGACATGGTAGAGTTAATACGTACTCGATTAGTTGCGGCTCAAGACCGGCAAAGGAAGTATACAAATCCTCACAGAGAGAATATAGAATTCGATGTAGGATCTTTTGTTTTTCTGAAAGTATCGCCTTGGAAAGGGAAGATACGTTTTGGAAAGAAAGGGAAGTTAAGTCCAAGGTTTGTAGGACCTTTTGAGATTTTAAAAAGGATAGGGGAGGTAGCGTATGTAGTAGCCTTACCTCCAGAGATGGAACGCATTCATAATGTGTTTCATGTGTCAGTGTTGCGTCCTTATAAATCGGACTATAAACACGTGATAGAGTATGAATCTATTCAGATAAAGAAGGACTTGTCTTATAAGGAACTTCCAATTCCAATTATTGATAGGAAGGAACAAGTTTTAAGAAATAAGGTCATACCTTCAGTGAAGGTGTTATGGAGAAACCACAATGCTGAAGAAGCAACGTGGGAGCTCGAAAGTAAAATGAAGGAAGATTTTCCTCATTTGTTTATGTAATTATAAGCTAAGATTCTGGGGACAGAATCCTTATAAGGGGGAGAGAATGTAACGCCCGAGAAAATTGGATTTTTATGACAATTAAATTTTTATTTGATTATGTGAATTAAATGAATTTAATTGATTTCTTTGTGAGTAAGCTATGTGAAGGTCGTTCTATGACCTAGAATGTGCTAACGTGGGTAGTATTCTGGCTACATGTTAGAAATAGTTGTTTGGAATTTCCAAGACGATAATAATTGTTTTCTGAGAAATTTCCGTAAAAACACTATTCATCCATTTCTGTTCGGGGAATTATTTTGACATTCTAGGTCATGATGAGTTGGAATATCTGATAATATTTCATTTATGGCAAACGTAGTTTTCGCCCGCGGACTTAAAACCTAAGGGTTGAGTATATTAATTTCAGAGAAGAAAATAATATGCGTAGAAGGAATGGCGTTAGGTTTAATTCAAGTGTTATACAATTGGTGATGCTAGTTAGTATCTATATATAATACGTTGAATAAATACGAGGTACAATACGATTATTGTACGTATGGTATACGAAGGGAATACATGAATTATACGTGTAGAATACGATGTGTATCATAGGATTAATCTATGTATCAATGAGTAATTCACTTGTATTGGATTATGATTAGCCCAGTCAATTGAATGACTAAGCCCAATGAGATGGATGGGTTAAGTCCAAGTCAAGGCCCAATGTTTATTTAGTTAATCCCAATTCATTAAAACCAAACCGTGGGTCGAACCGGTGGGTCACCGAATGGGTAAAACCCATGGGGCAACCCATGGGATGTCACAAAAAGAGGTGGGCCGACCACCTTGGTGTGGAAGTCAAGCATAAGGCTTGGTCACCAAGTGTTTTACTTGGTGACCACACATGAATAGTATGGAGGTGATGGTTCTTTGACCATTATCCCCTCCATTCTAATTTCCTATAAATATGAGGCTAGGTTGCTTCATTTGGGAGTTTTTAAAACTTGCCAACCTATATCATTTGAGAGAGAAAAGAGAGCTAGACTTATAAGTCCTTCATTTGGGAAGCTTTAACCTTTATTCTTCCAAGAGATTTTTAAGAAACTTGAGGTAATACTTCTTGTTCTTCATTCTCCATCTCTTTTTTATTTTTCTTTTGTATTGGAGAATCATAGATGGGTGGTATATGCCTTGTATGAGAGATTAAAGATGACTTACCATAGATTCAATCTCTATAAGTCATGAGATTATAAAAATAATGAGGTTTAATATAGTTTTTGAACCATGGAAATATTGATAGTTGAGATCGATTGTTGATAAACAATTGAGCTCCATCAATACGTTAGTATATGCATCTTGTTTGGTTAGGATGTAGATATGAAATCCATGGAGTATTCCATGTGATTTGGCTTAGAGAAAATTAGTAACGAAGTTATGGCGAATTTTACGGAAATAGAAATTAAACGTTGAAAACGTAGAAATTTCGGATTGGTAGTCGAAAGTTGCCGTGTGACTTGAAAACGTTGGTTTTCAATGTCAATACATGAGATAGGGTGATTAAGAGTTGTGGGTTCGAGAATCGTCGGATTCCAACTTAGAACGAAGAAAACGAGCATTGATTGAGCATTAACGCGTTATTTAACGTATATAAAATGAACTCAATAGTGAATTCTGAGTTAATGGATTCGAAAGTGTCGAATTCTTATATGAACGCGTAGGGTATGTCATTTATGACGTGTAGGCTTTTGAACAGACCAAATCGGGCTTATAACGAAGAAGTTACGGCCCCGGGAAATTCACACAGGTTTTCAAAACTGCTGAGAATCTGGTACTGAGGTCTGGCGCCGCGGCGCCAGACATAGTGTAAAAAGCCACGCCGCAGCGCCAGTTATGGCCAGAAAAAAAATAAAAAGGTCTGGAGACTCGCGCCGCAGCGCGAGAGTTTGTTCATGGACTCGCGCCGCAGCGCCAAGTCCGGGCAAAACCTCTGGAGAGAGGGACTGCAGCCACTAGAAAAGCTTTCGATGTCGTGACTGTCATGAGTTCAAAGATGCTTTTGATAGTAACTTAGGTTTTGAACTTCAGTTATTTCGAGACCTACTTGGGTTGAGTTTATATACTCAAAGAAAGTACTAAGACTAATCCTATATTACCTATACTAAGGTATATGGTATGAAACTTAGGAATGTAATTCATGTTAACAAGATATGTACAATGAACAAAGTTGGTACCTTATCAACGATGTTTGAGTCTGGTTAATAAACGTCAATAGAGTGATACATCGGGACGAAGGGTAATAAGTCATGTTGACTTTAATAAAGATATTAAGTTAACACAGACATAGAAGAGAAAGAAGCTTGTAGGAACAATGTGAATAGTTGTTTGATAGCTAATTACAATGTGCCATGTGAACATATCATGTAGATTCTGTAAAGGCTGTGGTCAGTTGAGTAAGTTATTTGAAATATTTGAAAGGCAAGTTTTCTTAACAACATCTAACTTCCGTGTTAGCCAAGTTTTATGTGATTCGTTGAACTGAATTGCAAGACTTGTTTTAAAGAAAGGGTCGATGCAGTTTAACTCTCGGCTAGACTATTCGTAAGATATAGATTGATTATTATTCATATCATTCTATATAAAAATGTTACTTATTATCCTATGCCAAGTAATTGAATACGGACGTGAAGGTAAGGTTTGTCTATGAACAAACAAAAGTATTTTTCATCGATTATTCGATGGGCACGAGAGTTTGCTAAAAATATTAAACGCGTCACGTTTAATGAATGTAGTGTTAATCAACATGAAGTACTATAGGTGATCACCTAGAAGTGCTCGTAAGTTATCTGGATGAATGGCCTTAGTCTTTGTGAACTCCTTTTCAAGTATAAAAACCGAAATTTATTGTTCATGGTCTATCAATTGGTAGGTTAATTCCTAATCTATTCTATACTTTGGGAATTGATGTTATGAAGCTATTAAAGTATTATTGATTCGAATAATTCATAACTATTGTTCGTTATGTTGGAATTGTTGTATAATTCATGAATGTGGTATTCTGTTATCCTTGATTAAACTTCTTTGAAATAAGTTATGCTCACTTTCGCTTGAATTATATAAGCTGCAGTTAAAGATGAACGTACTATGAATGCCAAGAATGATAAGGGCAAAGCTAAGATGGATGCTTAGGCATTGTGTAATAGCTTAGTAAGTTTTTATGTATTATACATTATGAACAATGAATGATGTAACCAATTTATGAACCTGGGAAGGATTATACTTTGATTGTAATAAGAAGATAGTAATTACTTTCATTTTGTTGTATTTCAATGGAATGATTGTATGGATGTTAGTACAGTGGAGCACCATCTATCGGGTTGGAAGATACCCGAATTTGGGGACGTCACAATAAAAGTCATGAAAAACCTTTTAAATTATAGAAGATAGTAGATTTTATTCTCTACTTGACTCTTCTAATGGATTGCTTGTTCCGCTGCAGTTAAACTTGATGTTTGTTATATTTTATCGGTTTAACCTTTGTTGAAGGCTAATGATAATTTATTACGCATTATCTTAGTCATAATATTTCTTCTTTGGGCTAGTTGAGCTCACCCTTTCTTTCACCTTTGTTCTCTTCGTGAAATGAGAACATATTTGGGATGAGTCGGGAAGCAGTTGATGGTGGGATGATAGTATTAGCTAGTAGTCCTCATTATTCTGTTAAATAGTGTGACAATAATTGTAATGAGGACTCTTTTTGAGCTTGTATACTCTCTAGAAGATAGTATTTGTATTCAAACTCACAGTTTATGTTTTGTCGTATTGTACACGACAGTTGTACTATTAAGTTGTATTTGAATTCTGTATTATGTATCTGGCGACTCAAGATGGGTGATGTATACCTAATTTTGGGGGCGTCACATGTAGTGCATTGATGGACAGTTGTTGGTATGATTATGACCAGGGATTATTTGGTATAGTCATGACCATTGATGATTACATGAATATCCTTGGTAGTGGAAGGAGCAGGATGATTCAATTTTTTTATTTATTGTCGAGTCTCAAATGATAAAGTTGATGAAAACTTTTTAAATCATAAAAGATAGTAGATTTTATACCTTACTTGACTCTTCTAATGGATTACTTATTCCACTGCAGTTAAACTTGATGTCTATTGTATTTTATCAGTTTAACATTGTTGAAGGCTAATGATAATTTGTTCTGCATTATCTTAGTCATAATATTTCTTCTTGGGCTAGTTGAGCTCACCTTTTTTTTCTTTGTTCTCTTCAGGAAATGAGAACGTAATGGGACTAGTCGGGAACAGAGTGATGGTCCTAGATTGTGCATTAGGAGTCCTCATTATTCTGTGAAATAGTGTGATAATAAATGTAATGAGGACTCCATTGAGTGTGGATATTGTCTAGATGACAATATTTGTATTAAAACTCACAGCCTATGTTTTTTCGTATTTTACACGACTGTTGTATAATTAAGTTATATTTGAATTTATGTACCATATATCTGGTGACCCAATATGGGTGATGTATACCTGTTTTGGGGGTGTCACATCAATGATGTAATATGATCGATGATGTCAGCGATTATGTCATAAATTATGGCGAAAAGACTATTTTACGCTTATTCTGCCAAGCCTATAAATAGAAGCTCATTTCTTCATTATTTTTCACCAATTCATTCAAGCTATAGAGAGAGAAAGTATAGAGAAAATAAGAGAGAAAGAAGAAGAGTATTACGTTACTACATTATTAAAGATATCAATCTCCTACTAAGGTAAGGGGTATTATTTCTTTCGTATTCGTAAGTGATATTATTCTTGTTCAATATTCGTAAGAAATGATATTTTCTTCCATACTTTGTAGTATGTAAGTAATATTATTTCATTTCATATTTCTAATTCTACACTTATGTTGATAAGTATTGCTTCTATACTCCATGAAATTAGTAGAATATCCTTGATATTTGCGTTTCATCCAGTATTTTTTCATAGAAATATTATTCTGAGCAATCTTGATAATTTTTAATCTTTTCATGTCGGGATACTATTCCTGAAGTACTGTTAACGGGGTACTATTCACTCGGTTACTATTCACCCGGGGTACTATTCATGACAAAAATTAATTTCTTTTATGTCCAAATTATTTTTGATACATTATTATTCTTGAATTTTACTACACAAAGTAGTATCATGTTGATAATTTGGACATTATTGAATTCTGGATAAATTGAATTATAAATCTTTAAAATTTATCCTTTCTCTCATTTAAATTGAATTCTTATATCATTGTCATCATCCTCATGCTTATATTGTGATGAAAGTCCTCTTTGGTCGTAGTGCATAGATGGACTGTTGATTGGTATGATTATGACCAAGGATTATTCGGTATAATTATGACATGTAATGTTACAAATGATGTGGTAAAAGTCATCATTGGCCCGTAGTGCATTGATGGACAGTTGTTGGTATGATCATGACCATTGGTGATACTATTGAATATCATTGGCCGTAGTGCAGGGATGATTCGATGATGTGTATTATTTATTAAGCTGAGTCTTTGCGATAAAACTGTTGATAAACTTTTTAATTCATAGAAGATAGTAGATATCATTCTCTACTTGACTCTTCTAATGGATTACTTGATCCGCTGTAGTTAAACTTGATATTTATTATATTTTATCAGTTTAACACTGTTGAAGGCTAACGATAATTTATTTTGCATTATCTTAGTCATAATATTTTTTACTGGGCTAGTTGAGCTCACCCTTTGCTTTCATTGTTCTCTTCAGGAAATGAGAATATAACTGGGACTAGTCGAGGAACGGAGTGATGGTCCAGATATGTGGCTATAGTAGTCCTCACTATATGTAAAATAGTGTGATAATAATTATAATGAGAACTTTATTTGAGTTTTTATACTCTCTACGAGACATTATCTGTGTTCAAACTCTCAGCTACATTTTGTCGTACTATATCAAATTAGTTTGTATTTAAATTCTGTACCATGTATTTGGCGACTCAAGATGGGTGATGTATACCTATTTTGGGGGCATCACAGTTGGTATCAAAGCTTAGGGATATGATCCCTGGCTGAGATGTAAGACTAGAACTAGGTGGGGAGAGACGGGTAATTCCTTCGCTAGTATAACCTACCTAAGTTTAATTGTTATTTAATTGGCTAGTCAGAATATAGGGATAATATGTGGCATGTCAATTAACCTTTGTTTTGTGGCAGTGTTTGAAAATGGCAGCTGAAAATGTTAACAATTGAGTGAATGAGACCGTTGAGACACCTTTAATCAACAACTAGGTTAATGTGATGTCAGACGAAGAAGAAATTAGAGATATCTACGTGGTGAGTGAAGAACTAATAGTTGCACCCGAGCTAGTCGCAGAGGTAGCAGCTGAGAGTGAGGAAGAAGAGGAACCTGAGGAGAATTTATTAGAAGAATTTTAAGATTAAAATTTAGAATTACAAAATCGTATTCATGAGTTAGAAGAGCAGGCTGAATAACGGCAGGAGGTCGTGGAGCAAAGAGATTTAACAATTCAAAATTGTGTTACCCGATGTGCGATACTTGAACAGAAGCACTCTTTGTCAGAGTATAAGATATTTGAACTGGAATCTAATAATGCTTTCATCAAAGTTCTGATGAAAGAAGAAATAATGGAACGAATGAGAATGGAGGATGCATGGGTAAAAGCCGCACGACGCGTTGATATTGTAGAAAAATACGTCCGATCCAATAAGGCCAAAATAGATGAAATGGATTTCGCTTTTTGGACAACAATTGGTAGAATCCAACATCGAGTTTGGAGTTACCATGTGTCGAGTGGTAAACCCCAATTCGATATGGATTGAAGAGTAATGATTCAAATCATGGATCAGGAATGCGACGAAGAAATTAAGGGTGGAATGTCCTTTATAGCAAAGTCAAGTCCAGTTGGGATGGTGACGCCAAAGGATGTCCCAAACAATTTAAATCATTAGTTAAAGAGAGCGTTTTTCGTGATGAGGAACCGAACAAAGTTATCACAGGTGGCTAATCATAAACTTTAGCGAAGTTTATACCTTATTTGATACCGGTTCTACCCATTCTTTTATTTCTCCTGCTTGTGCTCAATGTTTAAATTTGACTCCGGAGAAATTAGACTTTGACTTATCTGTTGAAACTCCGTTGGGGGAAACCTTTATCACATCCACTGTTTATAAGTCTTGTTTGATTAAAATCAGCAATCGCACGTTACCTGTCGATCTTATCTCTTTGAAAATACTCGCATTCGATGTGATTTTAGGGATTGATTGGTTAACCACTCATCATGCTAAAATTGATTGTTTTCATAAGGTTGTTATCTTTCATATTCCTAACCAACCTATTATACGAATTCAAGCAACCAAACCATTAAAGTCAATCACTGTCATCTCAAGCTATAAAGCTATTCGTTTATTGAAAAACGGATGTCAAGCTTTCTTTGCTCATAACACAAATGTAGACACTCAAAATTTTCTGTACCACTGTCACTAACATTGCAGGAGGACAGATTCGTCTTTTAAGAGAGAACCCTGAAAGACAATCCAAATCCATACCGGATACTATCGGAAGTTCAACATCAACCCTAGATTAATTTCTGGGAGTAACAGTTCCAACCTCAGATGTAACCCCGAGACATGCAGATCCAATACCGGAACACACACCGGAGAAGACCGATTAATCTCAGAGATAACCCCGAGGTATCCAGTCTCAGTCCCAACCATGGGAATAGCCACCAACCTTGGTGATAACCCCAAGGAATGCAGTTTCGGTGATAACCCCAGAAATGCTTGTTTCAAATGCAACCAGCTTCAATCTCGGTGCTCACAATGAGATACACTGCACCAACCTGGCAATAACATCGGGAAGACATGCACACCTTAAAGGTGACAATGAGGACCTTCAAACAATTGCAGCAGTCCAATCTCAGCGAAGCCTGAGCAACGTCTGCTTTATCAGCCCAATCCGGTGATAACACCGGTGAGGGGCAACATCGTCATCTTGTCAACATGATGCCACGTCACTGAAAGTAGTATGCACACAAGCCAATCATGTTTGATGATAAAGCATATACTTTGTAAACAATCTTATTCATTTATTAATAAAAAGTATTAATTTATTAAAGGCTTTTAATTATCTACATGATGCTGTTTTATAATATGTGATAAACCCATAGTTTTAAGCAATGCTTTTAGAATAATGATGATGATCATTCTAATGAGATCTAAATTCTTTGAAAGCTTAAAACTAAAATAGTTCCCAATCGTTGGATTACTAAATTGGGGATTAGTGAATCCGGATAGATTGGTACATACGTTGCTTGCTTTCATTGGATGAGGATGATTGATCTCATGATCATTTGTGTGGAGACACTAAAGCAAGTATGTAGGTGCTTATTAGAGAATAAGTTCACTTTGAGCGTGGCTCGCTAAGGAATACCTAATGGAGTTTTATTTGCTGTCAATAGGAATTCTGTAGTGATAGTAGTACAAGTAATCCTTGGACTTGAGATCATCATAGTATCTTGTGTATGATGAGTTATACTTTGACTTATTCCTTAAGACCCTTAGGGTATATCAAAGGGTATGCTTGGGTATAATAAGTTGTACATGGAGATAATGTATGATCAATAAAGAATCTACCACTTCTAATAAAAGAAGAGAAATGTCCTATGTGATTCGATAAATGACAACCCAAGTAGTCCTTGGTTAAGCGAGAATGAAATTAGAAAGGAGTTTCTAATTTGCATTATTTGAGTTGTGCATTTAAGAGTCGAAATACATATAATTAAATAAAATAAGACTTGTGATAATTCCATGTCTTATATTTAATTGGGACATTGTATGGTGGAAGGATTGAATTGCATACGGTAACTATTTACTCAAAGGTTCTTTAATGATTAATGTTGAAATCTATATTATCCGGAAAGTCGTTGATCATTAGGAGGCTTATCCTATTGTAGAATAAATATTATTTAAATAAATTAATTGTTTAATTTATTTATTTAAATAAGATTAGAATTGTTCTAATTGATTTATTCACAATAGGTTTAATATGGAGAACCTAAAGGGTCACACCCATAAAGGAAGAATAATTAATTAAGAAGTTAATGGCATAATCGTAATAATATAGTTAAGTATATTTAATTTAATCTATGGTGATAGAATAAATTAAATAGCTTAATATTTATTATTTAATATTTTAGAAATATTAAATATAAATTAATAAGAGGAGTCTTATTAATATTATTACAATTATTATTATTTTAATTTCTAAAAGAGTTTAGGAATTAATTTAATATAAGTACTCTCATTTATTCCTAATTGGATTAGGAAGGAAAATTAATTAAAGGAGTTTAATTAATTATCCCTAATAAGATTAGGGAGCTTAATTAATTAAAAGAATTAATTAATTAAAACCCAATTCCTTAATTGTTAAGGAGGGTTGCCCACATCAATAAATAAGAGGAGTCTTATTATGGGTGGGTTGGGTTGTTGACTTTTACAACGTAATAATTCCAATTTGTTGGAGAGTACCCTTTTCTATAGAGATAGGAAAAACTAGGGTTTGAGCCATAACACCCATCTTCTTGAATTTTATTCTTCCTTGGTGGATCACCTCTAGAGGCCAAACATTTGGGTGGCTAACGTTGATCAAAGGAAGGAACCAAACCAGTGGATTCAAGATTGAACGAAAGGATTTGGAGGTGAACTTGTACACGAGGAAGCTCGATCTTCAAGGGTATGATTTATTCTTTATCTTTTCGTTTAATTAATAATTATGCATAAAGGATGATCAGGGTATATGGTTTGTAAAAATTTTAAACTCGATTTTACCACGCCAGCACTTTTTATGCAATTTTATTTAGATATGAAATAGATTTCATATTATTCAAAATAAAAGAGTTTATTTGTGAATAGGAAAGAGAATCCATGTTTCCTTAAATAAAGGAGTTTATTTAAATATGAAATAAGATTTCATATTATTCAAAATAAAGGAGTTTATTTGTGAATAGGAAATATAATCCGTGTTTCCTTTAATATTTTTTTTACATGGAATTGGATTCCATAATTAATTAAAATAAAAGAGTTTATTTTAATTAAAGATTTTTTTATATACATGGAATTGGATTCCATAATTAATTAAAATAAAGGAGTTTATTTTGATTAAAGATTTTGATTAAAATAAAATAGTTTATTTTATTCAAAATAGGATAAATTAAAATAAAATAGTTTTATTTTGATTTAAATTTGGATTTAAATAAAGGAGTTTATTTTTATTCAAAATTAGATTTTATACTAATAAATTTGCCCATTAAATGATATCAATATATATATTAAATGTTTATTATTCATGAGATGAATGTTATTTATTGATGCATATGGTGATGTGTATGATAATAAATGGGATTGATTATGGACTATTGACCAATATGATTGGATTTTATTTTAGTTGGATGCATGAATGTATGGGTTTTATTAAATGGGGTCTCACAGACCTGCGTCTTCTCTAATTTTTACAGAATGTAAATTCTATCTCCTCCTATGTACTTCCCTCGATTGGCGATCAAGGTTTCTATTTATTTTAAAATAGTTATGTAATAGGAATAGTTAGAATTAAATTTTGAAAAATTGGAGATCAATGAGCAAAGGAGCTTGAAGACCAGATTTGTAATGAAGCTTAGGGTTTAAATGTAATAGTTATATTTAAATATTAATTCTTGCACCCCTAGGTTTGACCTTTTGGTTCACTTGGTGGCTCTAGTGAACCAAACTAGAATAAAAGTCCATAATCAATCCGGGTAGAATATAGTATTCTATATGTGCATGCTTATACTATATATATATTATATATTATGCAAATATGCTTCGCATGTTCATTAATATGACGCGTATTTTATATATATATGTAAATGCGGCAGCTAAACAAGATGAGACAAATTAATAACAAACCCTCAAATTTTTATATTAAGTCCTAAGCGTTCAAAGATATTTGGAATATCGAGCGTCAGCTTTCTAGCATGATAAAATTAATAGAGTATTAAATATTTAATATGAGTTTGTTGTGTCACCACAAGGCAAGTATTAAGTATTTAAGATGTTAATTTATCACATTTGATGCTTATAAAGAAAATTGAACAATATTGTTTTGTTGTGTCACCACAAGGATGATATTTTTCTTTTTTGAATATATGGAGTGCTAGGTCGGACTTAACTTGGATAATTTTGATTCGGATGTGCCACCACTTGATCAAAATAATCTAAGAGGCAAAATACAAGGAGTTGCATAGTTGATGTAATTGACAAAAGTTGTCTACCTATTTATTTATATATGGTTTGTTGTGTCACCACAAGGCTATATACATTTGAAATGGGATCCTTATTCTCACTAGCAAATCTTTAATTAGATTTTCTTAGAACTATATAAGTGAGGGTAATATAGTTTGAAGAAAATAGTGGGAGATACCAATTTAAAACAAGACCTAAATTATTTTGGTAATTAATAAAAGAATGTATGTTAAAATGTTGTTAATTACAAATTCATTTACGAAATTTTACAATGTCTAAATTATTATCATCATGAAGCATATTAGATGCTATTTAATCGGATCAATTAAACGGATTGGTTAAGGAATTTGAGAAAAGTTCTCATGCCATTTGAAAAAGCTATCTTATGTCCTTAATACGCCTATCCTCAAGAATGGTTGCGAATAATGCCCTCGAGGAAGACATTGCTACTTTTAGAAAGTGGCAAGATGATGCATGATTGGCTCGATGCATCATGCTCGTATCCATGAGTAACAAGCTTCACGTCGACTGAAACTATGGATACTCCTACTATATTCCCGCACATCAAGTAGTTGATGGTGAGGAAAGTAGAAGCGATAGATATCGAGATATCTAAGGAGCTCTTCCGATCTAGAATGGCCAATGGCACTATAGTATGCATAAAAAGTTCTTAACATAATCAATTTGATTGATCAATTAGGATAACTGGTTTTGTCATGGATGGAGAGTTGAGCTAAGATTTGATCTTGCACTCACTCCGGACTCCTTTCACAATTGTTGTGAATTTTTCATATGAACAAGCTAGATATCGGTCTCAGCGATTTGCTTAACATGTTGAAAAATGTTGAGAGTCACTTTTCAACCAAGAAAGACCATGTCTTCTTGGTAGGGGCCAAAGGATCTTCTCAAAAGAAGAACGATTCAAAGAAGGTAAATAGAAAGGCATAAACAAAGGATAATAAGAACAAAAAGCGATATGGATGGCAAAGGAGTTTGCTACCACCGCAATAAGCTCGGACTTTGGAAAGAAAGCTGCGAGAAGCATCTTGCGAGAGGCTAACCAAAGAAGCTTAGTGAAGTTTCAGTTACAAATACAAATTTGTTCATGATTTAAATAAATTTTTCTTTAAGTCAAGGTTCTACTTGGGTATTGGATACCGACTTTGGTTATCATAAATATAGATTTATGAAGGGACCAAACAGAAGTAGAAAGCTAAACAAATATAAGTAATCCTATATGCGGGAAATGTAACAAAGGTTGCTACATTAGCCATAGAAACTTATAGTTTAGCACTGCCTACGGGCAAATCTATTAAGTCAATAAGTTGTTATTGTATTCCAGTTCTTGTTAAAAATATTATTTCCATTTTATTGTTGGACAATAAAATTTTTTGGTATTATAATTAAGAACAATTGTTGTTCTATTTATAATAATATTGTTTTGTATAGAACTGGAATATTACTTAATAAATTTTGTATACTTGACTTACATGAAAATAATTTTGCATATTGAACAAATTAGTATAAGAAAAAGGAGATGATCATTCAAAGAGTTGAATGTATGTATTTATTGAAATACAAGTGTGAATTATTTGAAAGGTTCAAAGAATTCAGAAGTGAAACAAATTGGCAATGTATTAAGATTCTTTGATTAGATCAAGGAATAAATACTTGTGCAATAAGTTTCTGGATCATCTCAAATGGTTTTCTCATAATGGAAACATCCCGTCTGCAATAATTGATTGATGTATCCGAAAGGAAAAATCATACCTTATTGGACATGGTACGGTCCATAATGATTTTCTGACATTCCAAGATATCCCTCAGGTCATGTCCTAGAAATGGCTGCATATCTACGAAATGGTAACCTCAAAATCCGGCCCCAAGACTCCATAAAAGTTATGGATAGGGAGGATTCCTAATCTTAAGTATGTTAAGATAAAGGGTTCCAACTTATATGAAAAGGTTTCGAAGGATAAGCTTGGGACAAGATTTGACATGTACAAATTTGTGGGACATCCTAAAGTAAGTTTAGGGTACATGTTCTATAATCCTACTTAGCAAAAGGTGTTTGTTACGAAACATGCTGCCTTCTAAGATAAAGGTGTTTATCATTAAAAGGGCTAGTGGGAGGATAATAGATCTTGAAGAGTTCAAGAACCACAAAACACTATAAGTCAAATAAGAGGAACCTATAGATAGACCTATTTACACCACAAGAATAAATCAGAATGAATAAGCAAGAAGATACCTAGGAGGTATGGATTCATCATAGATGATGATGATGAGGTACACATCATAGAAGATGATGATCCAGAGTTACATTCGATGAGGTAAGACTTCAAGTGTGTACAAAAGGGTCAGTGGGAGCGTCGTGAAATTTCTAGTATTATATGTTGATATACTACGGATAAGGAATGACATACCAATGCTACAATCAGTAAAGATAAAGTTGTCTAAACATTCCTCCATGAATGATTTGGAAGAGTATCTTAATTGGGGATATAAATCTATATAGATAGATTTAAAAGGATGCTCAACTTAACCCAAGGAACGTATATTCATTTGATGCTAAAGTCGTTTAGCATGGCAAACTCCAAGAGATGTCTCATGTTGATGAGCCATGGAGTGTATCTCTCTTAATAGTCCCCATAGACTCCAAAGAAGAGAGATCGCATGAGTGACAATCATGTATGCAATGAAATATACGAGAGACGATGTTGATCGGTCATAATCGAGAAGATCAACGTAAGGCAAAGTTGAAAAACATCTTAAAGTTCTTAACCCAAGCACTAAGGATGTGAGCATACATGGTGGGTCCGAATTAAAACTAGAGGGCTTTACTGGACTCAAGTTTTTCGTAGATGAGACCAAGATAGAAAATCCACTTTAAGGTAAAGTGTTACCTTGAGCAAAGTGGTGTAGTGAATTGGAAAGGTTCCAAACGAGAAAGAGTTCTTTGGTTTAGTAATAAAGACAAAGTATATAGCTATAAATGAAGGCGCAAGTTGATTGTTTGGATTAAAAGTTCATTCTGTAACTAGGAATAGTTCCTAAGTCTCATCTTGGATCTAAACATGTGTTGTGGCACTTTCATTTGATTATTAGAATCATTGAAAGATGGGAAATCACTATAGAGATAGTGGAATCTCAAGAACAACATTACATATCCATTAACTAAAGCTTATCCAACAGCAGGATAATCGTCACTTAGAGAAGAAGAGTATGAGATACCATGGCGATTGGCTTTAGTGCAAGTGGGAGATTGAAAGTAGTATGCACACAAGCCAATCATGTTTGATGATAAAGCATATACTTTGTAAACAATCTTATTCATTTATTAATAAAAAGTATTAATTTATTAAAGGCTTTTAATTATCTACATGATGCTGTTTTATAATATGTGATAAACCCATAGTTTTAAGCAATGCTTTTAGAATAATGATGATGATCATTCTAATGAGATCTAAATTCTTTGAAAGCTTAAAACTAAAATAGTTCCCAATCGTTGGATTACTAAATTGGGGATTAGTGAATCCGGATAGATTGGTACATCGTTAACTTGCTCATTGGATGAGGATGATTGATCTCATGATCATTTGTGTGGAGACACTAAAGCAAGTATGTAGGTGCTTATTAGAGAATAAGTTCTTTGAAGCATTGGCTCGCTAAGGAATACCTAATGGAGTTTTATTTGCTGTCAATAGGAATTCTGTAGTGATAGTAGTACAAGTAATCCTTGGACTTGAGATCATCATAGTATCTTGTGTATGATGAGTTATACTTTGACTTATTCCTTAAGACCCTTAGGGTATATCAAAGGTATGCTTGGGTATAATAAGTTATACATGGAGATAATGTATGATCAATAAAGAATCTACCACTTCTAATAAAGAAGAGAAATGTCCTATGTGATTCGATAAATGACAACCCAAGAGTCCTTGGCAAAGCGAGAATGAAATTAGAAAGGAGTTTCTAATTTGCATTATTTGGAGTTGTGCATTTAAGAGTCGAAATACATATAATTAAATAAAATAAGACTTGTGAGTAATTCCATGTCTTATATTTAATTGGGACATTGTATGGTGGAAGGATTGAATTGCATTTGGTAACTATTTACTCAAAGGTTCTTTAATGATTAATGTTGAAATCTATATTATCCGGAAAGTCGTTGATCGCTTGGGAGGCTTATCCTATTGTAGAATAAATATTATTTAAATAAATTAATTGTTTAATTTATTTATTTAAATAAGATTAGAATTGTTCTAATTGATTTATTCACAACCAGGTTTAATATGGAGAACCTAAAGGGTCACACCATAAAAGGAAGAATAATTAATTAAGAAGTTAATGGCATAATCGTAATAATATGTTAAGTATATTTAATTTAATCTATGGTGATAGAATAAATTAAATAGCTTAATATTTATTATTTAATATTTTAGAAATATTAAATATAAATTAATAAGAGGAGTCTTATTAATATTATTACAATTATTATTATTTTAATTTCTAAAAGAGTTTAGGAATTAATTTAATATAAGTACTCTCATTTATTCCTAATTGGATTAGGAAGAAAAATTAATTAAAGGAGTTTAATTAATTATCCCTAATAAGATTAGGGAGCTTAATTAATTAAAAGAATTAATTAATTAAAACCCAATTCCTTAATTGTTAAGGAGGGTTGCCCACATCAATAAATAAGAGGAGTCTTATTATGGGTGGGTTGGGTTGTTGACTTTTACAACGTAATAATTCCAATTTGTTGGAGAGTACCCTTTTCTATAGAGATAGGAAAAACTAGGGTTTGAGCCATAACACCCATCTTCTTGAATTTTATTCTTCCTTGGTGGATCACCTCTAGAGGCCAAACATTTGGGTGGCTAACGTTGATCAAAGGAAGGAACCAAACCCGGTGGATTCAAGATTGAACGCGAAAGGATTTGGAGGTGAACTTGTACCTGAGGAAGCTCGATCTTCAAGGGTATGATTTATTCTTTATCTTTTCGTTTAATTAATAATTATGCATAAAGGATGATCCGGGTATATGGTTTGTAAAATTTTTAAACTCGATTTTACCACGCTCAGCACTTTTTATGCAATTTGATTGCGTTATGAATATTACAAACCTAACAGTCACGTCTCTACGCAACGATGTCCCACAAGACTAACCAATCCCGAGTGACTATTGTGCGGGGTAACGGATGAAAGTTGAAGCTTGAAGACCGAAGGGCATCGCCCATCTTCAATAACTTCGAACAAACTTTAATCCCATGCCATCGTACAACTCTCGACAATGGCGGTCCGAAATAGGTCCTGTATACCTCAAATGGATGCCCGGATTGCACTTTTAAAAGTTCGAGTGGACATTATAGTGACTGAGTGCACGTACTTCGAGACGACCTGACCCGACAAACTCGGGCCTACCCGGGTTGCCTCTGGTACACCTGCGGCTCAGCCGCAGGTACACCTGCGGCTAAATTGCCTATAAATAGAGGGCTTGGGCAGCCCATTTTACAAGAGAAAAAGGCGAGGAAGTCCTGCCCAATTTGCTCTGCACTCACCCCATGCAGTGTATTTTCCCCTTCTAAACACCTGTGAGCTCATATATAGCCCTTTTGTACCTACAAAAGTCAGTTTTTACCCACTTTGAAGATATAGAAGTCTTCTTTAGTAGTCAGCTATAAGCCTTCTCACACACTTTAGAGTCTTTCTCTTCATCTTTGCACACACCCTTCTACACGTTGAGAGTCGTGTTGCTTGCTTTTGCCCGAACTTCGATCCGTGGTTTCATTTTAGTCTGTATATATATATATATATTATATATTTACGTATATATTGACTAACATTATCGAGTTATGCCTCGATTGAGCCTAGACTTCGATCTGGAGCGCTTATTTGCTTTAATATATATATATATATATATATATTAACTGTGTGTCGAACTTTGTTCGATGAGCCTAGACTTCGGTTGTAATATCCGAGTTTTATTTTTAATTTTTTTTTAATATTTTTTTTATGTAATTTAAGAATTGTTAATAAACGAATTTATATGAAACTTTTGGGTGATTTCATTTATTAGATGTATGTGTGTGGTACATATATGTGTTATTTCAAGATATGTGATGAGATGTATTTAAATTGTTGGTTTAGTTTTATTTAACTATTTAAATAAAATTAAGTAGGGAATTATTCTATTTTATTACGTGGGATGGTATTAAATCATGAGCTGGAGTTAGGAGCAGAATTTAGAGATGCGGACTGTGTATTTGAGTCCGGAACGTCGAAATTAGTCAGGATAGATTGTAATCACGAAAAAGTGTCACAGTTGACTTTTTGGTCAAAGTCAACTTGTTGACTTTTTCGAGGAAAAAGTCAACTATGAATTTCAGAGATGAATTTGACTAAATGGATAGTCCCTTGACGTCCGTAACATCGACTTTAGTAGGAATCGATATATGGTTCGCAAAGTTTGGTTCCGAAGGGTAAAATAGTTAAATAGCTTATTAATTGATTAATTGATTAAAATAATATATGTATTTTTTTAATATAAATCAATTTGAACCGATGGACCCATGAGACTATTAAATTGGGACAAGGAGGAGTATATATATATTACATAATAGCTAAGGTGGAAGTAATTTATTTTATTCCTTAAAATCAAAATTCTTTTTATTTTTTTAACTCCCACATTCATTTTCTCTAACTCCCACATTCTTCCTATTAATTAACTATATTATTGCAGTATTAAGTACTGTGAGTAACTAATCATTAGTGTTGGGGGTTATGGGAGTTGGGGGTTATGGGAATCAAAAGACTCTAACAAAGCTATACATATATAGATAGTGTGGTAGTATCCTAGAGATCTCTTAGCAACTAACAAGCAAGGAAGAGGGATAATCAAATTAATGCAAGGGAAATTCATCCAAAAAGGTAAGCTATGAAACTGTCTTTTTCATGTTCTTGAAGAAAAATAGTGAAAAAGCATGTATAGCCATGGTAAATGGTTTATGTTGATTTCGTAAGGCTATGATAATATTGTTGGTTTCTGTTATGAGGAGGATAAGGAATGAAAAGTATGGTTTAAACATGTTGCAATTACATAGAGAATCAAATATTTCATGAATGTATGTGATATATTGATAAAATGCCTCTTTGTAGTCAATTTGTTCATAGCATGGTAATTTAGTGAGTTGGTTTGTTGTAGCATGTCCATATATGTTGGTAGAAGTGATCTGGACAGTAGGAGTCAAGCCCATGCATGCTAGAATCAAAATCACAAAATTTTTCAAAGTTGGTTGAATGTGAAATCTGTGATTTTTGGGGTTTTTCAGAGCCTAAGAATCATGGTGTAGATGACTCGATTAGCGTATGTTATAATTTTATAAAATAGTATGTAGCATGAGGTACAACCTGTCCAAATTTCATAAGAAAGGGAGTTAAATTGAGCAAGTTATGAAAATCGTAAAGCATGCGTGTTGGTAATAAAATCTGCACTCGGAAATTTCAGAATTTTTTCTAAGTATAAAACTAGTGCTGGCACGCTTTTCTATGCAGTTGGTTTGTGGTCTTAGCATGCTAGTTTTATGAATGTTATATTTTTGTAAAATACCTTGATGTATGAAGTTTATTGTGTCCAAGTATCATGGCCATATCATCTTTAGGTTAGCGGGAATAAAATCGTAGAGTCAGTAAAAATCGTAGAGTAAACTCTGAAAATCGTAGAGTCAGTAAAAATCGTAGTCAGTGAAAATCGTAGAGTCAGTGAAAATCGTAGAGTAAACTCTGAAAATCGTAGAGTTAGTGAAAATCGTAGAGTTAGTGAAAATCGTAGAGTCATTGAAAAACGTAGAGTAAAAATCGTAGAGTCTCTGAAAATCGTAGAGTCAGTGAAAATCGTAGAGTAAAAATCGTAGAGTCAATGAAAATCGTAGAGTCAGTGAAAATCGTAGAGTAAACTCAAAAATCGTAGAGTCAATGAAAATCGTAGAGTAAACTCTGAAAATCGTAGAGTTCAGTGAAAATCGTAGAGTAAACTCTGAAAATCGTAGAGTCAATGAAAATCGTAGAGTAAACTCTGAAAATTATAGAGTAAAGTTTATATTATAACTACTATGCGTTGCTAATAGTTGATGTGCATGATAATACAATTGTGTAGGGCACGTGAAGTGTAGATAGCTGTAAGCTGTTAATCTGTTATTGGTAAACAACGAGCAAGGCAAGTTTCTTACCCTATTTTCATTATGAATTTATTCAACTCTTATTGATTGATTGCGCGAGGGTAAGTTTGGGCTTGTGATTAATTAATCATTCGTCGCAAGCTCCTTTATTATAAAGTTCTATAACTTCAATTGAGATGCTAAACGTTATTGATGATTATTTATTCAGCCCTATTGCAGAATCGCTATACTTTAAAGTTCAGTATACACTTAATGAACTATATTCAAGCATGCTTTCTAGCTTTCGTTTCAGCTAGATGTTATTGATGCAAACATAGTATATTGTTTGAACAATTCAAATCCTTTGAAGCTATTGAATGTTTACCAATCCAAATTGCTTTGGTGAGGTCCCCATGAATACTAAGATGAACAACCTGGGATAATGGGGTAATCGATGTCTCAGCATATAGTCCCATTTACGCTTATGCGTTTAAACTTTATACTTGTGCACAATGTAGGGTACGATAGGCTGATCACCTAGAGTACTTGCAGAGACCGTTTACAATCTATTTGATTGTTAAACCGTCTGATGGTTTTTGATGAAACAAAGTAATGTTCAGGGTATCTAACACCCCTTAGTATGTTATTGAGAATTCCAGAACTCTTATCTTGATATTCCAGTTTATCTCTTGATATTTATTTCAACTATTGAGAAATATTCATACTAATGCTTCTACTTCTGATGTATGTTCTCAAACTACTTTATATACTTGCTGGGCAATTTGTGCTCATTCTTGCTTAAACTTTTCAGTTAAGGCTGATAACGCTGAGGGCTCGGGCAAGGACAAAGGAAAGTCTAAGATGAAATGATGAGAGTTATTTATGTAATAATTATATTTTCTGTATATGATGTGATGTAGCGATAAACGCTAAGTTTAAGTTTCAGTTTATTAAAGGTTGTAAAGACTTAGGACTTTATTTTGAATAAGTATGTAATAGTTATTATTATTATTATTATTATTATTATTATTATTATTATTATTATTATTAGAGTTTCTTAGATAGATGATGATGTATGTTATATCGTGAGCACCATGTCCTGTAATCGATGTTACACGAATTTGGGGGCGTCACAGGTTGGTATCAAAGCAATAGGTTATAAACCTTAGGTGGGGAACCTTAGACTATAACCTTAGGGAAGTTAGTGGAGAAAATAAAGAGATGAACTCATGTAGAGTTCTAGGGGTTGTGTCAAATCTATTTTTCCTAAAAACAAAAACAACTATTTGAAAATACTAACCGAGTGATTTTTTTTCTTGTTTGAAGGATGTCAGGAGAAGAGGAGGTTAGAGATATCCACGTTATGAGTGAGCAGTTGGTGATAGCTATACCTGAGCCTATAGCTGAGGCGATGAGTCGACTCGAGACCTGCAGAGGAGTATCCCAAAGAAGAAGAGGAGCCCGAGGAGGACTCGGAAGAAGCACCTGAGGATACTTTATTGGATGAGTTGATGGATAGGATTACGGAGTTGGACAACAAGGTCCATGAGTTGAAGGAGCTATATCAGGGGGAGCAGCAAACTGTAGCATTGCTTGAGGCATTAGTGCACCACCTGATAATTAGGAACTGGAATCTGGCTGACAAGTTGCGGGCATCAGACCAGAAGGCGGATAGGCTGGAGGATGAGAAAGAAGCTATTAGGACCCACTTGAGGCATACCATTAATGGGTTAGAGTCGAGGATTCAGTGTCTTCAAACTGACAAGCAGATTATTACCACATTCTGGGGAGAAGAGAGGAGAGACCGTGTTCGGGCTGAGAAGCTAACTGGCGAGTTAGAAGGAGAGGCGAGAGATAAGAAGGTTAAGATAGACAAGATGAAGTACGCATTTAAGTCAGCACATGGAAGGCTTCAACATAGGGTGAATCATTTTCCAAGTGAGGAGCACCGATCTAGACGTGTTATAAGCCGAGGGCTGGTACTGGAGATAGCGGATGAGGAGCATGAGGATGCTATTAGGCGGGGCTTTTAGTTTATTATGATGAACTTTTACTACTGGCGTATAGAACGCTTATCTTTGAATAATAAGCTTGGTTTCAGTTTTTACCAAGTATGTTGGTTTAAAGTGATGTAAATGGCTTAATGTTATAAGACGATGAAATACCTTGGGTGTTATGTTTATAAATAAATATGTTTTTATTTAAGTATGTGATGTGATGTTTAAGTCTCTTCTTATGATTGATATATTATGTAGAGTAAGTGATAAGATAATAACATTAAGTTCATTTTAAACAGATAGATGGCTAGAGGAAGACGTCGTCAAACACCGAGGGGTCAAAGCAGTAATCTTTGGGATCCACCGAATCCTATGCATGACGATTTTGTAGACATGTTAGTGGGGGCACTTCAGAATCGAACCCTGAATGCCAATAACCCTTTAATGGCCCAGGTGGCACACTTCAAGGACTTCAATAGCGCGGGACCCCCTGAGTTCAAAGGAACAACTGAACCCATCGAAGCTCAAACTTGGGTAAAGGAAATCAAAAAGGCGTTCACTATCGCCCGAGTAGGTGATGATCAGAAAATAATCTTCGCCACTTACATGCTGAAGGGTGAAGCTAACTTCTGGTGGGAGGCAAACCAGACCAGGGCTGGAGAAGGCGTGATACCTTGGGAAGGGTTTAAGAAAATATTTTTCGAGAACTATTTTTCGGTTAGTATGCAAGAGTCGCATGGAGATGCGATTCTTGGAGTGAAGCAAGAAGACATGACGGTACCTCAATATGCCGCAAAATTCAATGAAATTTGGAGAGTTTCGCCTCACTAGTCGATAACCGAGGAGAGAAAAACGAGGAGGTTTGAGCAGGGTCTCAAACCATGGCTATATAGCAGACTCTTGGTGTTACAGACGAAAAGCTTCGCGACTCTCCTGGAGAAAGCTATAATCGCTGAGGGCGGAAGTGAGGCCCTGATGAAATTTAATAAGGAAAAAAAGAAGAAGAATGAAGGAGGGAATCGCGGGGAAGGTAGCAGTAGTAGTGGTGCAAACAAAAGGAAGTGGAACAATAACAACAGTAGCAGCAACAATTTCAAATCGAGAAACTCTGGTGGAAAACCAGGGGAAACAAAGAAGAGAACAGAGGCATGCAAGGAGTGTGGGAGAAATCACTCAGGGGCATGTCTAAAAGGAAAGAATGTCTATTTCAACTGCGGGCAGGAGGGGCACATCTCTCCCAATTGCTCTGCACCAAAGAGAAATGGATGCTTCAACTGTGGAGCATTAGATCATAAGGTAAGGAATTGCCCAAAGAAGAACACAGCAGGAGGAAATGGAGGAAGGGGACCAAGCGGTGGGAATCTCATGATTAATGGACCACCAACTTAGAATCGACCAACAACAAGGACTTTCAACATGACAGTTCAGGATGCGGTCGCATCCAGGGACGTGGTTTCAGGTATCATTCCGATCAATGATATATCTGCTTACATATTATTTGATTCGGGTGCTACTTGTTCCTTCATATCACATGAATTCTCCCAACGATTAAATTTACCCCAGGAAGAATTAAAATATCCTATGAACATAGAAGTTGCTAATAAGGAAATGATTCCCGTTAGCCATGTCTATAGAAATTGTGTTGTAAACATCAGGGGATATAAGTTACCCGTGGATTTAATTCCAATTCAATTAGGAGAATTTGATGTAATTCTAGGAATGGATTGGTTATTTAACCATGGAGCGATGATAGATTGCCAAAAGAAATGTATAAACCTTAGGACTCCAGATCAGTCTAAGGTAGCATTCTATGGAAGTAGGTCACCGAGACACTCAAGTTATCTGACGATGATGCAAGCAAGGAAGTTACTAAGAAAGGGATGTGTAGGATATTTGGCCCATATCGTCGATACGCAGAAAGCAGGGATAGAGATGGGACATATACTAGTAGTGAACGAATTTTTGAATGTATTTCCGGAGGAATTGCCAGGACTTCCGCCGGATCGGGAGGTCGAATTCGTTATAGATTTAGTACCGGGGACGACACCGATTTCGAAAGCCCCTTACAGAATGGCACCAGTAGAAATGAAGGAGCTGATGGTACAGTTGCAAGAGTTATTGGATAGGAAGTATATTCAACCGAGTGTGTCTCCTTGGGGAGTACCAGTTTTATTTGTGAAAAAGAAGGATGGATCGATGAGACTATGTATCGACTATTGAGAGTTGAACAAGGTGACGATTAAGAACAAGTATCCGTTACCTAGGATAGATGATCTGTTCGATCAACTGAAGGGAGCGAAATATTTTTCCAAGATCGACTTGAAGATGGGATATCACCAGTTAAAGGTAAGGAAGGAGGATATACCTAAGATAGCGTTCAGGACATGTTACGGTCACTACGAGTTCCTGGTGATGTCGTTCGGTTTAACAAATGCGCCAGCAGCATTTATGGACATGATGAATCGGGTATTCAAGTAATACTTAGATAAATTCGTAGTTGTGTTCATAGATGATATCTTGATCTATTCTAAGACTCAGGAAGATCATGCTGAACATTTAAGGTTAGTGTTGGAGGCGTTGAGGAAGGATAAGTTATACGCAAAATTCTCGAAGTGTGAATTCTGGTTGGAGAAAGTTCAATTTCTGGGTCACGTGATCGACAAGGACGGAATTTCTGTGGATCCAGCAAAGGTGGAAACGGTTCAGAATTAGGAACAACCAAAGTCACCGACTGAAGTAAGAAGTTTCTTAGGACTGGCAGGCTATTACAGACAGTTTATCCAAGATTTTTCAAAGATAGCAGGAACGTTGATGAATTTAACGAAGAAGTTGGTAAAATTTGTCTGGACGGAGAAATGTGAAGAGAGTTTTAAGGAACTCAAGAAAAGACTGAGTGAAGCACCAGTGTTGTCTTTACCTGACGATAGAGGTGACTTCGTGATTTTCAGTGATGCGTCACACAAAGGACTTGGCTGTGTGCTTATGCAACATAGTAAAGTTATTGCATATGCATCGTGTCAATTGAAGGATTACGAGAAGGGATATCCTACCCATGATCTAGAATTGGCGATAGTAGTATTTGCCTTAAAGATATGGAGGCACTATTTATATGGTGTAAGGTGTGAAATATACACGGACCATAAAAGTCTAAAGTATATTTTCACGCAGAAGGAGTTGAATATGAGACAAAGAAGATGGTTGGAACTTATAAAGGATTACAATTGCGACATCTTGTATCATCTGGGGAAAGCGAACGTGGTAGCAGATGCGCTAAGTAGAAAGGGTAGTGGTAAGTTGGCAATGCTAACAGCTCAAGAGGAGTTAATTAAGGGGATGGCTAGATTGGAACTCGAGAGAAAAAGTCCAAGAGAGCCAGAGGGGAAATTGTTCGCAATGGAGGCTCATCCGACTCTATTGGACAAAATCAAGGAAGTACAAGGCAGCAATGAGGAATGTGTGAAGGCGAGGACAAGAATTTCAGATGGAGAAGAGCTTAAATTCAGTATGGGGGGTGATGGACTATTAAGATTTGAGAAGAGAATTTGGGTGCCAGCGGTGTCTAAATTAAAGGAAGAAATCTTGCAGGAAGCTCATAGCTCAAGTTACTCAATTCACCCGGGAAGCACAAAGATGTATCAGGATCTCCGCCAACATTATTGGTGGCCCAATATAAAAAAAGAAGTCGCAGAGTGCGTCAGCAAGTGTTTAACATGCCAGCGAGTTAAGGCGGAACATCAGAAACCGAGCGGGCTACTTCAACCTTTAGAAATTCCAGAATGGAAGTGGGAGCATATCACGATGGACTTCGTGGTAGGACTTCCAACTACGCAGAAGGGTTACGATGCAATTTGGGTGATCATTGATCGATTGACCAAGTCAGGGCATTTCTTGCCAATCAAGATCAGATATACCTTGGATCAGTTGGTAAAGCTTTACATCAAAGAGATTGTTTCGTGCACGGGTACCAGATCAATTGTGTCGGATCGCGATCGCATGGTTCACAACAAATTTTTGGAGAATTTTTCAAGAACGCATGGGAACGCAACTGAGGTTGAGCACGGCGTATCATCCTCAAACAGATGGGCAGAGCGAGAGAACTATTCAAACGTTAGAGGACATGCTGAGAGCATGCGTTATGGATTTCAAAGGGAGCTGGGATGATCACCTACCGTTGGTAGAATTTGCGTACAATAACAGTTATCATGCGAGCATCGGTATGCCACCTTATGAAGCTTTATTTGGAAGGAAATGCAAAACACCATTGTGCTGGGATGAAGTGGGAGAACGACAATTTCTAGGGCCAGAATTGGTGCAACAAAGCTGCAGATGTGATCAAAATAATACGAAGCGAGGCTCGTGGCTCCAGATCGATGGAAGAAATATGCGAGATCAACATCTCGGCAACAACGAGATTTTGACACATCGGCACTTATGTGTTTTTGTAAGTGTCACCTTGGAAAGGGAAAATGAGATTTGGGAAGAAGGGAAAAGCGTAGTCCAGCATTCATAGGACCCTTCGAAGTGTTGAGGCGAGTGGGTGAGGTAGCTTATGAAATAGCCTTACCTCGGGAGTTAGAACATATACACAATGTGTTCCATGTTTCTGTCCTACGACCCTATAAAGGGGATACAAAACATGTCATAGAGTATGAACCTATTCAGTTTGAAAAGGACTTAACCTACGAAGAGGTCCCATTGTAGATAATCGATAGAAAAGAACAAGTGTTAAGAAATAAGATAATACCTTGTGTTAAGGTATTGTGGAAGAACCACAATGCCGATGAGGCTACGTGGGAACTCGAGGAGAAAATGATGAAAATTTACCCTAATCTTTTTGATTGATGTGTAATGATTCTGGGGACGGAATCCTTTTAAGGGAGGGTGAATGTAATATCCGAGTTTTATTTTTAATTTTTTTTAATATTGTTTTTATGTAATTTAAGAATTATTAATAAACGAATTTATATGAAACTTTTGGGTGATTTCATTTATTAGATGTATATGTGTGGTACATATATGTGTTATTTCAAGATATGTGATGAGATGTATTTAAATGGTTGGTTTAGTTTTATTTAATTATTATAAGTCATTGAAAAATATTTTGATCGAAAATGAAATTATCTAAGGTAAATGTAAAGCATTTAGGCAAAGTCTTATGGAAATTAGACTCATGAATTATCTGACTAGACTTTTTGGGATGTCAGAAATTATACCGAATTCAACTCAGACTGAAATAGTTTGACTTGATACCGAATTTTAGTTATTTTATAGACTGATAGGATTATGTGGTAATTTGTTGGGTTATATTATAAGCGTATTTAATGATCTTATCTTGTGATGATATTATAATATTTGGAGATCGGTATTATCTATATTAGGTCTTCAGAAAAAGCGATATAGGTTGCGTAACGGTAATCAATGGTACATGCAAGTTCTCTAACTCGTTCTCGAATTGATATTTTTGAAATATGCTTGGGGTTAATCATTACTGATTATACCATGTCTATGAATTATTGATTCTCACTCTGTGCACATTTCATGTCTTCATCAGGTATGAAAGGCTGATCACCTTCATTACCATTTGGTCCAGTTGATTTATTCATGTTCATTATTAGATTCAACTATGAAAATTTTATTCATGCTCTTTTCATGATGTATATATTGTAGAAAGTTAGCCAACTTATTGTTCAATTCTTTCAATCATGATATATCCTTAGTTGAACTTATACTTGCTGGGCAAATTTGTTGCTCACCCTTTCTATATCATGATAAACATTGCAGATTATGACGAATACATCGGTTACAGGAAAAGTCCAAGACAAGTCAGCTTTGGATTATATGTGCAGCTAAATTTGTAACAGTAATGTATGATAATAGCTTTATATGTCTGATAGGATATTGATTTAGGTATTATGTGAAGGTTCTCGACCTTGGGGATAGTGTGTAATGTTTAATGTATAAACAATTTATGTTTATATCTTTCGCAATAGTTATAGAAATAGTACACCGGACTCATGGTGATTTGGGACCCGAATCTGGGGATGTTACAGTTGGTATCAGAGCCGTAGGTTATAAACCTTAGGTAGGAGTACCGTAGGCTATAACCTTAAAGAAGGAAGATTAAAATAATGAAAGAATAAGCTCAAACAGAGTTTGAATAATAAGAAATAATTTAAGAAATTTATAAAAAAGGGATTTAAACTTGCGTGAAAGAATTCAAAGAAGAATCTCGCAGAGTTATAAGGAATATGAATGTGGGGTTACCCAACTCCAATAATAAGGATGTAAGGTGATAATAAATAGACAATGTCTATAAAAAGAGAGTGATAAAGAAGTTAAGAATAGAGAGTTATAGTTAAGTATGGTACAGTTGTACTCTTTAGTAGTTGAGGTATGGTATCTGGGCTAAACGATTCCTTCATAGAGCGGAGGTATATACGAACTAGCAACTCGGAACCTAGTTTGTTGGTTGTTTGTGGGAAACCACTCAGCGTACCATATTGAAACTGTTAGAGACCCGATGTATACCAAGTGTAGAAAATGGACACGTATGATGAAAGTGTAGAACTTGAATGAAATGTTGAGCATTGTAAATGAAGTTAGAAATTCTTAAAGTAAGAATTGTTATATAAACAAGAAGATTCAAAGAAGAATCTTGAAGAGATATAAAGATAAGAAATGGGAGTTACCTAACTTCAATAGTTAACGAATAATGTCGTAAATAAAAGGAAAGAAAGGGGATCATAAAACAAAACGATCACGAGTTAAGAAAAGAATGTTAAGGGAGATGATTATAGAATAAGATCACGACGTGATCTGTTTAAGTTATAAAAGAAAGATGGTCTGTAATGTTTGGATAATTATAGCTTGATGCTATGAAGATATTGTACTATGAAATAGTACGAGATAACTCACGGGGAGTTATAGATGATGTGATACGAGGAATTTATATTCAACAAAGAGAAATTTATAAGCAAGATAGAGTTAGGTGGGATTTCAATTAAGGACTCATGTGATGGCTGACTTGTATAAATCTTTGTATGGGCGAGGTTTTTGTGCTTGCACTCAGTTTATCACATTGATAATCATTGGAATGTTTGTGTCGCGCTATTTGCTATATGCCTGTTGAGAAGGTGATTCTTTTCTCATGTGTATAACAAATAGGTAGAGTATAGTTAGAGAATATTATAAGGTTAAGTGCGAGTTCTTAAAACTCATACTTATGGTAGGTTCGTGACTAATAATTATATGATATGTTTTTGAACCCCTCTGCGAATGGACACCTATGGTCTGACTAGGATAAGTTCTTAAACTCATATGATTGTGGCAAGTTCTTGAACTCATAACGTGTGGTAAGTTTGACGAACTGGGTATAGATAAGTGTAAATGGAGTATTGAGGATGATAGGAATAGATAGACCTATTAAGCAATGGATCATTATAGAAAGTGGAGTTGATGGTGGAAACATAGGCATTCTAAATCTACTAGCTATGCTAGACTTTCGAAATTTATTGACTTCGTGCTGATGTTTACACTTCTATTTTCTTAAAAAACATTGGATCAACTGATGGAACCAATGAGTTTAAACAACAATACCGTTATTCGTATGTCTATGCTAATTGCTTCGGCTAAGACAAAAATGATTTAGAATATTTCAAAATGTATTTTATATATCATCAATGTATCATGGAACCTGGTGCATAGATGATAAAAATGATGTAGTCATCAATGCAGTATTACTTAGTGTTGGATTAGATCTAAGGATCGTCAACCCACTATGGTATGATGTAGTATGATAAAATCACCAAATGACGGAATCCTCAACGGACTGTAAATACAGTACGGTATCATGACGTCATAAAAAGATTTTTAAGATTTCTTTAAGATATTAGAATACATATGTAAGTATGTATATGTATATTTCGGTTGATGTCCGAATTATTGTAGAGGTCTATGCTATTTGATTCAGCTAGACAAATATTGAAAAATATGCATAAAATTCAAGCGTTTATTGAAAAGTTATGCTAAACCAAATTGTTTTGGTTCAGATTCAGATGTTGAAAAGCTGAGGTGAACAACCCTATAAGGGGACATGTTTTCAGGGACAATGGTTTCGAGCGTAACGCATATAGTCGTTACAAAACACTACGTAGCGACCCAAAGTAGTGGTACAATAGGCTGGCCACCTAGTGTACGTGAGGAGGGTGTTTTCAGTCTTTGTGATTGATAAACACTCTGGTTTGCAGTGTCAAGGATTGAGTTGAAGCACTAGTAAACCAAGAATAGAGTTCACGGTCTTGTGACCCCTCAGCATGATTTGGAATCTTTTAAATTCCTGAGTTATTCATACTTCTTCCCAATTATTGAGTAATTGCGGAAGATTCTTTTTATTCTAAAAGATGAATGTGATAAGGATAATATTCCTTAGAAAGAAGTAAGTCGTAGAATACGACACTGAATAATGAATATATGGAATAAGTGAGAAAAGAAATTTTGAAATGAGAAAGAGATGAGTTATCAAAGAATAATGTAAATCTCTTAATATAAAAGTTTAATAATTGAAGAAAGATCTTTGTGGAAAGAAGTGGTTATAAAACCCAATGAATGAATAAAGTATTAACGTAAAATCTATTTTGATAGAATGAATGAATAAAGATTAATAAATAAAAATTCTGAAGATGAAATTTTTAGAAGAATGGGTGAATGTAATATCCCAAGTGTTTATGATAACGATCTTTAGAAAAGGAAATGAATGGATTAAAGAATATATAATACTCAGAATATAATTGAGTCAAAGTGAAAGTTATGAAATAAAACCTAGAATTTGTTGAAGAAATGAATGTAGTAGGAAATATAAAACCTATATTAAGGTCATGCGTTGAAGTTATTCAATGAAGAGATTTGACGAAAACCTGAGTAAAGTAGGGTTTCGGTGATTCCGAGGACGGAATCCTTATAAGGAAGGAAGAATGTGACGAATGAATTATTTGAGTTGTGATTCTGGGGACAGAATCCTTGTAAGGAGGGAATGATGTAACAATCCAAAATTTTATTTGTAATTTAAAATATTTATTTAATTAAATAAATATTTTATTTATGTGATTGTTGTTAGTATATATTTGTGAATTAAATAATACTCTAATTTAATTTAATAGTTAGAGAGTTGTTAAAGATTACATGAGTTGCTATATTGATGTCATAATTTAATAATTAAAGTGATATATTAATTATTAAATAAAATTATAATGAGATTATAATTTTGTGATATTTGGTTAAGTGGGAAATTTATTTAGTATGTGGTAATTAGTTTATTTAATTAAGATTGGATATGAAAATCCAAGTAAACAATGTGGGACAATAAACTATATTATAAATGATTTATGAAAATAAATTAAAAGAGTTTTAATTTGGTTTTACCAAACAAAACCTTAGAGCTTTTGAAATTCTTATTTTAATCTTGTTTTGCCAAAAAGGCTTAAGGAATGATTAAGTCATTATTTTAATATGCTTTTGCCAAACAAGCCTTAGGGCATTAAAAAATTCTAATTTTTGTAACTTATATATTAAATTGATAATAAGTATATGTAATTATATTGGGAGTTACATATTCTATAATTATATGTGTTATATGTATATTGTATATACACTAAGTTATGTTAATTTTTAAACCTAAGTCTAAACTACGAACAATAGAGAGAGAAAGGAGGCTGCATATTTAGGTTGTTATAGGGAGTCTAGGAGGGGTCTTGGATCTTCATACAACTTAAAATCATAAGCTACTTTGAAGGATCAAGAATGCTTGCAAGAAGAAAAAGGTAAGAAAATGAAAGTTTTCACTTTTTGTGCTCTTTTTGTTAGATCTTTATGAACCAAGCAACTTTTGTTTTGGATCATTAAAAACTCATGATTTACATGAGTATTGATATTTTATATGTGTATCAAAGTATTTTTGAAATCAAAAGTTAGATCCAAAGTGAGGAAATCAAGTTTTGTACCAAAAGGTTTAAGAAAAAGCCTTCCTTTGTATGCTATATATATTTTTATGTTAGATTCTTTGGGTTCATGTGATTAATGGTTTAAAACATGTTAGCATGCTAGATACATGAGTTTAGGGCAAAAATTCTTTGGAATCACTCAAATATGTTAAGAAATGAACAAGTTATGAATTAAATCCCAAACTACCTCAACTGTTGAACACAAGCTACTGATCAGTCACTTGTGTCCATTTTTCTGGGATCAAAACAGAACCAAAATAGATGTTTCATACATGGAAACTGTAGTTCGGGAAATTACGAATCCAACGATACCTATTGGACCTAAATCCGATTTATAGATTTCGTTTTATAAGCGTTTCCGTTAAGGATCCCAAATCTGGAAAATGAACCAACTGTTGAAGAAAACCTTGCGGACCAGTCACTTTGGGCCTGATTTGAGGGACCTAGATAGATTGGAATTTGGTGTTTGATAGCTGAAAACTGTAGTTCAAGAAGATACGGATCCAACGAGTTTGATTGAGCCTCAATCGGAGTTGTGGATCTCGTAATACAAGCGTTTCTGTAAAAGACTCCAAAACTGAAAATGTTTACAAGGCATGTAATGGTCAGTCGGTAGTGGCCTGTTTTCAGGGTGCTATACTGTGCCAAATGGACCATTTCTTGAGCCTAAAACGTAGCTCGGGAAGTTATGGTTCTAACAATACCAAGTGGGCCCAAATCGAACTTGTAGATCACTGTTTACAAGTGTTTCTGTGGAGGACCCCAACTTTAAACAAAAATTTTAGAATAAATAGAAAATAAATATTAGAAATTCATAATAAATATGTAAAAATTATTTTAAAGCCTAAAAATGGGTTTTTAATAATTTGGAATATATTTCACTGATATTTTAATATTTTTAAATATTAATGATAGTTAATTTATTTAATTATTATATTAAATAAATTACATAAAAATGATTTTAATACTTTAAAAATCATTTGAAATTATATTAAAGTGTAATGAAATATTTTAAGTTATTTTTAATAACTTTTAATATTTTGTAATGAATTTTATTAATAAATTAATATTAATGATAATGGAATTAAGTAGTATTTAATTCATATTAATATGATATTAATGATTGAAAAATCATGATAAATGATAATAATTATCCGAAAATTATTATAAGTCATTGAAAAATATTTTTAATTGAAAATAAAATTATCTAAGGTAAATGTAAAGAATTTAGGCAAAGTCTTATGGAAATTAGACTCATGAATTATCTGACTAGACTTTTTGGGATGTCAGAAATTATATCGAATTTAACTCGGTGAAATAGTTTGACTTGACAATTTACCGAATTTTAGGTATTTTATAGATCGATAGGATTATGTAGTAATTTGTTAGGTTATATTATAATCGTATTTAATAAAGATTATACCGTGATGATATTATAATATTTGGAGATCGGTATTATCTATATTAGGTCTTCGTAAAAAGAGATATAGGTCACAGAATCTGGTAATTAATGGTACAGGCAAGTTCTCTAACTCGATCTCGAATTGATATTTTTGAAATATGCTTGGGGTTAATCATTACTGATTATACCATGTCTATGAATTATTGATTCTCACTCTGTGCACATTTCATGTATTCATCAGGTATGAAAGGCTGATCACCTTCATTACCATTTGGTCCAATTGATTTATTCATGTTCATTATTCGTTCAACTATGAAAATTTATTCATGCTCTTTCGCAATGTATATATTGTAGAAAGTTAGCCAACTTATTGTTCAATTCTTTCAATCATGATATATCCTTAGTTGAACTTATACTTGCTGGGCAAATTTGTTACTCACCCTTGCTATATCATGATAAACATTGCAGATTATGACTAATACGTCGGTTACAGGAAAAGTCCAAGACAAGTCAGCTTTGGATTATATGTGCAGCTAAATTTGTAACAGTAATGTATGATAATAGTTTTGTATATCTGATAGGATATTGATTTAGGTATTATGTGAAGGTTCTCGACCTTGGGGATAGTGTGTAATGTTTAATGTATAAACAATTTATGTTTATATCTTCCGCAATAGTTATTGAAATAGTACACCGGACTCGTGGTGATTTGGGACCCAAATCTGGGGATGTTACATCATCGATTATTGCTATACAGTCTATTTAACTTCGTCTGAAGACCTAATATTAATAATATTGATCTCCAAGTTAGAATAATATCATCACAATGTATTACTGTGAATTACTGTTATAAAATAACCTAAACACATTATCGCATAATCCTATCGGTCTATAAGACACATAAGACATAACCTCAAGTCAAACTATTACAGTTTGAGTTGAGTTTGATATTATTTTGATGAATTGGATTGCCTAATCGGATAATTATTGAGCTTAATCCTAAAAAGACTCTGCCTAAATATTTCACAATTATATTAGATAATTTAATTATTAGTTAAAACTATTTTTCCCTAGCTTATAACAATTTATAAATAATTATTACTATTTATCAAAAAAATTCAATCACTTATAACTTATTTATATAAATTAAATACCACTTTATTCCCTTATCATTAATATTTATTTATTATTAAATATTAATGAAAATCATCTGATAGTATTATAATATATTTTTAATATTTCAAAGTATTTTTAATACCTTAAAATCACATTTATATGATTTTTAAATATTTAAATCCATTGTCCAATAATTGACATTAATATTAAAATATTAATATTTTCATGATGAGAATATTAAAAGTTATATTTTATAACTTAAAAATATTTTCTAACACATAAATCATTTTTATATGATTTATAAATCATTAATTCTATTTTTCCATAATTTATTTAATATATTTATTAAATAAACTAATTATCATTAATATTGATTAATTAATAAAATTCATCACAAAATATTAAAAGTCACTAAAAATAACTTAAAATATTTTTAATACCATAATATAATTTTTCATGATTTTTCATTTATTATAATCAATTTTAAATAATTTATTTAATATTATAATTAAATAAATTAAATACCATTTATATTTCAAAAATATTAAATATTTATGAAATATACTCTAAATAAATAAAAACTATTTTTCAGACTTTAAAATAATTTTTCGAATTTTATTATGTATTTTTAATAATTAAAAACCATTTAGTACTAATTATTTATTAAAAATATTAATTTTGGAAAATAAATTGTCGCTAAAGGGCCCTATAGCGACAGAACCGTCGCTATAGGTGTTCTTGGTGTTCTTGAACATAAACCTAGAAACCTTGTTAGAGTTCGAGGTACTAGGTTTGACCGTTTCTGGATTCTTGGTTATTACATTTTCTAGGCAGCTAAAGTTTCAAGATTGTACTATTCATATAATACTACAACTTCAATTAATTTTCATGGCAATCCTACAATAGATCAGAGAGATCTAAGCCTTCCAATTCATGTCAGACAATGTTCTTAAAATTCCAGTTTTCTAGAATTGAAAGTACCTACATTGAGCCCTTAAATCTTAGCTTTATGAGCTTTCTTAATGTATTTTAATGGTACATACTTGTAGTAGAGATGTCAACGAACAACTCTATAGAATCAAATCATCATATCAACATCACATGTGTAAGATCTGGCATGGTCAAACCATGTCAGAACTAATGTTCTTCACAAAATTTGGGTTTTTCAGAAATACAACAAAACAGATGGTCAATGATACTTTGACCAACAATATCTTTGATTCTATGTACATTCTGGGTGAACTAAAGGCTTGATTATGTACTACTTATACTAGACTACAACATAACAACAACAACTTGGCCAAATGAACAAACAACAACAAGATTCATGGCCTTAAAAAGCTTGTCAGACTAAATCTGGAAATCTAGGCTGCCCAGATTTCAGCTGGTCATGGTCGGTCAACGACATTTGATTGCTAATATCTTGAACTCTACATATGATATGGCCTTGTTTCCAGTTACATATCACAGACAACATAACATACTATAGATCTATAACTTCAAACACAAAAAATCGTTAACACACAAGAATCTAAAAGACCTGACATTGGCTTGTCAGACAACAAAATTAGGGTTCTTGACCAGTTTTTAAAACTTGATTTCTAGCATCTAGATGTTATGGATCCTTGATATTACATCTTGGATTACTAAATAACATCCTTTAGCATAACTTTAACAAATAAATAACATACTCTAACATCAAACACATAGATTTAGCAAGTTACGATTTTATACCTTTTAGGCTTTGATTTTTGATTTCTGTCCTTGTGATCTGTTCTTGGCTTGCTACATGATGTTCATGGCTTGGTTTCTCACTCTATCTCACTCTAGATTTCGAAAATTAAGAGAGAGAAAAGGCTTGGACAAAATGACAAGTAAAGTAAGTTTCTTACTTAACTTTAATCTTTTATATTTTTGAATCCATGGCCACAAATGTTGCTAAGTGTCCAAGATATCAGATTTGATAAGTTTTAGGGCACATGTTGATATCCAAGATTGATGAATCACAATATTTCATAAAATCTTTTACTTAAGTTTTAAGTTAAAGAGCATTTTTGTCATTTCGCATTCACTAATGGTATTTTGGACTTTCCTCTATAACTTGAAGGATATTTTAGACATTTCTCATTTATCCCAAACCTTTTAACACTTAGGCATTTAAAATTAACTTTTGAATTTCCAAATTACGGTTTTAAATATCCGAATTAGGGTTTCGGACTCTCGGAAACTAAAATTAGGGTTTACTAATTAGGGTTTGCTATTTCTCACTTGATTTCCTGGATAAATTTTATACATAATTTACATCTACATACTTGTGATAATATTTAATATCCCAAACTCTTAGTGTTACCCCTAATTAGGATTAGGGTTCGTTTATCAGGGTTTAGGGTTTTTAAAATGAGAATTAAGGTTTCCCTACACTCGATTAGGGTTTCAAATCCCTTATTAGGGTTTACTAAGTTTATACCCTATCCGATCAATCATTGATCATCAGTTCCATATCCTACAAACACATATTCATTAATACAATTTTTATAACTGTATTGTCTCCCGAATCCCTATCCGAACTTAAGGTTAGGGTTTCTATTCTCTATTAAGCACAACTCTACTCATATTTCTTAGTCAATACACAAATTATCCACCTCTTTAGACTTATATCACAGATACTTAATGTAAGACCCCAACTTTTATGAATAAAGATGAATTTTCTATAAATATCATTTTTGAATATTATGGAATGAATTTGATATAATGTTATAGTTGTGGGTAATATTTATAAATTTTGCAAAGTACGCAAGTTGTTATATAATATTCGATTGGTCGGGGAATATTCGTTTTAACAAAGAATATTCGTACAACGACACAATCATTGATGGACCCCACAACAGAATTATTGTTGGATTGAGAAAACGACAAAAATACTTTATGAAAATAACGACGGAAGTTTTTACCGTTAACTGTTGAAACACCAGGTGTTAAAAGTACACACAGTATTGATTATTGATGCTTACGTGAGAAGTCACTCAGTTTTGTTCAATTATTGTTACAGTAATTGCTGCATAGTATCTCACGTTATTTGATTCAATTATTGTCAATATTTTATAATCAATAATTGAGATGGCAAAGTTATTAATATTATTATTTGCAATATTAACGATATCTAGAAGTTCTATCAAGGAGAGGTTTGGTCACCAAATTGCGCGCCAATGGGGAGAAATCCTTATTGGAAAGCCCCATCTTTCCTATGAACGACCTGGTCGATTAATATTGTGAATTATAATAATGATGATGAGTTTTGTTTTATTAGTATTATTAATGTAATAAAAGCGGAAAAGCTTTTTTATATAAAAAAATGTAATACTTTTATAAAGTTATTCGTTTTATTAGACTAATAATAAAATTTTTTATATAAAAAAGAATACTTTTATAAAAGTTATACATTTTATTAGACAATAATTAGAATATATCATATTTTATTATGCATAGTATTTGCATAGTGCCTGCATAGTGTTTGTATAGTAAAATCTTTTTATATAAAACAGAATACTTTTATAAAGTTATTCGTTTTATTAGATTATAAATAAAATATATATTATATTTTATTGTAAACCAATCTGGACCGTCCGTTTAAAGTAAATTAGTCTGGAACGTTCATGAACTAGTTACTATGCAGTCCATTCTTCTATAAATAGAAGCTCATTCCTTCATTATTTCTAACGAATTCACTAAAACTCTAGAGAGAGAAACTATAGAGAGAGTTTTCTTCTATAATCTTGAGCGTATTTCTTTAGAATTTAAGAAAACTTTGTGCGTAGTGCAAGTTTTCTTTGAGTATATCCTCGCCCTACCAGTCAAAATACTCTTCTTTTATGGTAAGGGATATTATTTGTTGTACTCGTTAGGGGTATTCCTTCTTTCTTATTGGTGAAATTCTTTTGTTATTCCATTCTTTATTATTCTGTTGGAATAACCTGTATACGCGGGATACCCTATACTTGATGAAATTCTTTTGTTATTCCATTATTTATTATTCTGTTGGAATATCCTGTCGGTGCGTTTACGCATGACCTGGTTCCATTATTTATTATTACATTTGAATATCACATGCATGCGTTCTACGCGCGTGACACGGTTCTATTATTTATTATTCTATTGAAATAACCTGTCTGTGTGGTTTATCTCATGCCTGGTGATTTCTTTTGTTATTCCATTCTTTATTATACTTAGTTGGTTAAAATTTTGACTTCTATACTCCATGAAATTAGTGGAATATCCTAGATATTTGCGCTTCATCCAGTATCTTTTCTTTGGAAATATTCTTACGAGCATTCTTGAGTGTTACTCACAAAAAGTATCACGTTGACAATTTGGACATTATTAGTTCTGGATAAATTAATTCTTGAACTTGTTTTATTGAATTTTTATATCATTGTCATCATCCTCATGTTTATATTATGTTGAAAGTCATCGGTGGCATGTAGTGCATAGATGGACTTGGTATGATTATGACCGAGGGATTATTCGGTGTAATCATGGTAGTAATGTTACAAATGATGTGGAAAAAGTCCTCATTGACGTAGTGCATTGATGGACGGTTGTTGGCATGATCATGACCATTGATGAATACACGAATATCCTTGGGTCGTGGTGCATGGATAATTTGTGGTTGTGATATTAATGAATATCCTTGGTAGTAGTCTTGAGGATGATGTGGATTATTTATTAAGCTGAGTCTCAGCGATAAAAGTCATAAAAAACCTTTTAAATCGTAGAAGATAGTAGATTTTATTCTTTACTTGACTCTTCTAATGGATTGCTTGTTCCGCTGCAGTTAAACTTGATGTTTGTTATATTTATCAGTTTAACACTGTTAAAGGCTAATGATAATTTATTTTGCATTATCTTAGTCATAATATTTCTTACTGGGCTAGTTGAGCTCACCCTTTTGATTTCATTATTTTTCTTCAGGAAATGAGAACGTAGTAGGGACTAGTCGGGGAACAGAGTGATGGTTCAGATAATAACATTTGTAGTCCTCACTATTCTATGAAATAGTGTGATAATAAATGTAATGAGGACCCCATTGAGTTTGTATATTGTCTAGATGACAATATTTGTATTAAAACTCACATCATATGTTTAGTCATATTTTACACGACTGTTGTATAATTAAGTTGTATTTGAATTTTGTACCATGTTTTTGGCGACTCAGAAAAGGTGATGTATATCGATTTTGGGGGCGTCAAAGTTGTTATCAAAGCTTAGGGATATGATCCCTGGCTAAGATGTGAGAATAGAACTAGGAGGGGAGAGACGGGGAATTCCTTTGCTAGTATGACCTACCTAAGTTTATTTGGTATTTAATTGGTCGGTCAGAATATAGGGATAATATGTTACATGTCAATTAACCTTTATTTTGTGGCAAGATGTCGAAAATGACATCGAGAATGTTGAGAATAGCAATGAAGCGAAGCGATTAGTTGATTCACCACATATTAATAATCAGGATAATGTGCTTCAGGAAGGCGACAATCCTCATACAAACAACAACACTGACCAAATAATGAATGATGGAATGTTCAGAGGCTTTATGCAATTCATGCAACAATGAGCGAGAGCGGCTCTGTCCCAAAATGTAGGTGGAAACACTAGAAACTCTCTGGACATGATCCACCGCTAAAGCAGTTCGAGGAGTTGGGACCACCGGAGTTTATTGGAGAGCCAAAACCAATTAAGGCGGAAGCATGGATAAAGCAGATCACCAAGATATTTGATGTCTTGGGATGCTCCGAGGAGCAAAAGGTTCCCTTTGCCACCTTTATGTTGCGAGGAGAGGCAGATTACTGGTGGGAATCGGTAAATCGTACTCAACCTGCCCCACTGAAGATGTCTTGGGAGAAGTTCTAAGAACTATTCAACGACAAGTACTTTCTCGAAAGTATTCATCACATAAAAGAGGTAGAGTTCATCAAGTTGGAGCAGAATAATATGACTGTGTCGCAGTACGAAGCTAAGTTTTCTGAGTTATCTCGGTTTACGTCCCACTTGGTGGATAATGAAGAGAGAATGACGCGGATGTTTTTAAGAGGTTTAAAACCGGAGATACGTCAACATCTTATTTCTTATAAACTGTGTTTGTATTCAGATGTTGTAAATAGGGCTCAGTTAGTAGAGCGCGATAACGAGTCAACGCAACCAAAAGAGAGCAGCCGACAAAATGATAATACCAGTGAGAGTAGTCATCGAGCGGTGACAACAAAGCGAGGGAATCAACGAGCCGAAGTGGTAACCACCCGGTGGTAATCGTACAAAAAACAATAAGAATGGACATTTCAAGAAGAGGAAATTCAACAATGATGGAAAGACGTCAGCACCAGTAGCCGTTGTTAAGGAAGGAGAACGACCACCTATCATATGCTTCAAATGCGAAGGGGAGGGACACATCAGTCCAAACTGCGCGATGCCGTCCAAATCATGTTATAATTGTGGAAGAGAAGGTCACTTAGCTCGATTTTATCATTCACCGAAGACAAGTTCAGCTAGGATGGATGCACCAAAGGCCGTCCCAGAAAAGTCAAAGCCGGTAGTGCAAGGGAGAGCGTTTGTTGTGACCTCCCAGAAAGCAAGGAACCCAAATGAGGTCATCACGGGTAAGCTTATCATAAACTCTAAATGAAGTCTATACTTTATTTGATACCGGTTCTACCCATTCTTTTATTTCTCCTACTTGCGCTCAACGATTAAATTTGATTCCGGAGAAATTAGACTTTGACTTATCTGTGGAAACTCCATTGGGAGAAACTTTCATTACATCCACTGTTTATAAGTCTTGTTTGGTTCAAATCGGTACCCTCACATTACCCGTCGATCTTATTTCATTGAAAATACTTGCATTTGATGTGATTCTAGGGATTGATTGGTTAACTACTCATCATGATAAAATTGATTATTTTCGTAAGGTTGTTAGCTTTCATATTCCTAATCAACCTATTATGCGAATTCAAGCGACCAAACCATTAAAATCAATCACGGTCATCTCAAGCCATAAAGCTATTTGTTTATTGAAAAATGGATGTCAAGCTTTCTTAGCTCATATCATGGATCTAAACAAAAATACGTCAGTTTTGAATGATATTTCTATTGTTAATAAATTCCCTGACGTATTCCCTGAAGAACTTCTTGGCCTACTCCCAGAGCGTGAAATTGAATTTTGTATCGACCTTGAACCCGGTATAAAACCCATTTCCAAAGTCCCATATCGAATGGCTCCTATTGAACTTCAGGTGTTAAAGACCCAATTGCAAGAATTGTTAGACATTGGTTTCATTCATCCTAGTACGTCTCCTTGGGGTGCTCCTGTTCTATTCGTGAAGAAGAAAGATGGGAGTATGCGACTTTGTATTGATTATCGGGAGTTGAATCATGTCACCATCAAAAATAGGTACCCATTACCATGTATTGATGACCTATTTGTCCAATTGCAAGGAGCAAAATTCTTTTCAAAGATTGATCTTCGTTCCGAATATCACCAATTGAAGATTAGAACCGACGACATTCCAAAGGCGGCTTTTAGAACTCGGTACGGGCATTATGAATTCCTAGTCATGTCCTTTGGATTGACTAATGCTACTGCTGCCTTCATGGATATGATGAACCGAGTATTCAAGGAATATTTGGATCACTTTGTGGTCGTCTTTATTGATGACGTCCTTATTTATTCCAAAAGCCGTGAAGATCATGAGCAACACTTGAGGCTGACACTCCAAAAGCTTCGTGAATACAAGATTTGTCATCTACAGTGATGCTTCGGGCAATGGGTTGGGATGTGTTCTCATGCAACATGGGAAAGTCATAGCCTATGCCTCAAGATAACTCAAAGAATATGAGAGGAATTATCTTACTCATGACCTAGAGTTAGCAGATGTTTTCTTCGCACTTAAAATTTGGAGTTATTACTTGTATAGGGAGAAGGTGGAGATCTTTATGGATCATAAAAGCCTCAAATATTTCTTCACTAAAAAAAAACTCAACATGTGACAACGACGTTGGCTTGAACTGTTGAAAGATTATGATCATACCATCCAATACCATCCTAGAAAAGTGAATGTGGTAGCTTACGCATTGAGTAGAAGATCATATGCAAGTACGAGTGCGATATTGTCAACACAAAGGCCAATTTTGTATGACTTGCAAAGGATGGCGATAAAGTTCAAAACTCCAGAGACCCATGTGATGATGTCGAATATACGAGTAGAACCAACTTTAATTGATAAAGTTAAAGCTGCTCAAGCTACAGATCTGGAGCTGATGCGTATGAGGAAGAAAGTGCAAGAAGGTGCTATGCCGGAAGCAAGAATCGATGAAGAAGGAACACTTCGAGTCAACTCTAGACTTTGTGTTTCTAACGACCTTGATTTAAAGTATAAAATCATGATGGAGGCGCACAACACACTGTTTGCAGTCCATCCTGGGAGTACCAAAATGTATCATGATATTCGTCATAAATTTTGGTAGAGCAATATGAAGAGAGAGATAGCGTTGTTTATCTCAAGGTGTCTAACTTGTCAACGAGTTAAAGCGGAGCATCAAGTACCAAAAGGTCCATTGCAACTACTTGAAATTCCAGAATGGAAGTGGGAGCACATTACCATGGATTTCATTACCGGTCTTCCTAAGGTTTCTCAAGGTATATATGCGATTTGGGTCATTGTTGATAGATTGACCAAGTCTGCTCATTTCTTATCGATACGAGAAACTTATACCCTTGAACGTCTTGCTCATATGTACATAAATGAGATTGTAAGACTGCATGGTATGCCAGTATCCATAGTTTCTGATCGAGACCCAAGATTCACTTCACGATTTTGGGTTAGTTTACAGAAAGCTATGGGCACAAATTTATGATTTAGCACGGCATATCATCCTCAGACGGACGGGCAGTCAGAGAGGACTATTCAAACTCTTGAAAATTTATTAAGACTCTATGTCCTTGACTTCAAGGGAAGTTGGGATAAGTTCTTACCATTGGTGGAGTTTTCCTAAAGCAACAATTATCAAGCAATTATTGGCATGGCTCCATTTGAGGCGTTGTTTGGAAGAAAGTGTCGTTCTCCAGTGTGCTGGGATGAGGTGGGTGAAACAACGTTGTTGGGACCAGAGTTGGTACGTATGACTACGGAAAAGATTCAAACGATCCGATAACGTATAAAAACCTCACAAGATCGACCAAAGAGTTAGGCTGATCTTCATCGAAAGGATGTGGAATTTGATATAGGAGATTATGTGTTGTTACGTGTTGCTCCATGGAAAGGAGTTACGAGATTTGGAAAGAGAGGAAAGCTCAATCCTCGATTCATCGGTCCATTTTTAATCCTCGATCGAGTAGGAACTGTGGCCTATAGACTCGCTTTACTGCCAAGTATGTCTTGTGTTCATAACGTTTTTCACATATCCATGTTACGTAAATATGTGGAAGACCCGAACCACATTATTGAGTTATAACTGGATGAAATAGCGGAAGATTTGACGTATGAAGAGGTTCCTATTCAAATCTTGGATAAGAAGGAACATATTCTATGATCCAAGGTTATACCTCAAGTCAAAGTTTTGTGGAGAAACCACGATGTTGAGGAAATAACTTGGGAGTTAGAATCTGAAATGAAATAAATGTATCCTTACCTCTTCGACATACCAGGTATGTACCCTAATTTCGAGGGCGAAATTTCATAAGAAAGGGAGGTTGTAAGACCCCAACTTTTATGAATAAAGATGAATTTTCTATAAATATCATTTTTGAATATTATGGAATGAATTTGATATAATGTTATACTTGTGGATAATATTTATAAATTTTGCAAAGTACGCAAGTTGTTATATAATATTCGATTGGTCGGGGAATATTCATTTTAATAGGGAATATTCGTACAACGACACAATCATTGATGGACCCCACAACGGAATTATTGTTGGATTGAGAAAATGACAAAAATACTTTATGAAAATAACGGCGGAAGTTTTTACCGTTAACTGTTGAAACACCCGATGTTAAAAGTACTGTAATACGCGTAGTTGCACAGTAGCACACTGTAGCGCCCCCAAATCCGGGTATCTTCCAACCCAACAGATGGTGCTATACTGTACAATCATTCATACATTCATTCAATTGAAAAGTCTCAAAGAACGAACATAACTTCTATATATTTAAAGTAATATTTACATTTCCTAGGTTCTATTCCCATTAGAAAGGTTCTTTGTCATAATATCAGTTACATTACAAAAATAGACCTATACTATTACAAGACAGCTTAGAAATCAGCCTTAGTTTTTCCCTTATCCATTTTCGATCCTTCGGGACGTTCAGTCTTAGCTGCATTCATATGGTTCAAGCAAGAGTGAGCATAACTAGCTCAGCAAGTATAACAATTTAATAACAACATGCTTGACACATATGAATCGTATATCTTCAATAACTGAACAATAGTTATGAAGTAGTATTGATAATTCAAAATAGCACTTCATCTTTTCTTTCAAAATGCTTTACAATAATAACAATATTTATTAAAACATTCACTCCAGTCAAAGACCTCAAGTATTCATTCTTTATTGGAAAAAGACAACCCGAAAGCAAGTCCGTAAGCCCGATATTACTTACGAGCACTTCTAGGTGATCAGCCTATTGTACTCTATATTGATCAACACTACATTCATTAAACGTATGCACGTTTAAGCATTTGGCAACCTCACGTGCCTGTTGTTTTACCGACAAAACATTTGTTTAACATTTCAGTCTTCTTTTGAAAACCATATCAAGTAGTTGACAAAAGATAGTAACATTTTATAATAAATGAATAAATTATCAATACATCAAGTCTAGCCAAAGGAATTGGCTTTAACTTCAACATACCTTAATTCATGCGAAAGAATACATGAACTTCAAAACTTGTTTGATTGAATCGAGACAAGAGTTAAAATACTTGCCTTTTAATATAGGCATATGGTATATTAACTTTATGTTCAAGTCTTTTAAGTCTCTACAATACATGATCACATAATGCCTTACATTAGGTCACATATAATCAAGTATGTATATGACTATATCATACTCTCATCTCAATCTAATTGTGTATTAGATTCAGTTATTATCTGTTCCAGTTTCTCATTATCCTTGCATTTATATTCGACTAGGTTATCTCAACCTTTATACAACATCCTTAAGGTTTAACAAAGTTTTCAATGTTATATTACATTCTTTAAGTTGTGTTTACTTTTAAATCAATTAGCTTTCTTTTCTTTCTACTTAAAAACCTTCATTACCATCCTTGTTTCGAGAGGCTGGTATTAATGCATGAGTCCTTACTTTATGGAGCGTTAATGCGCCACACTCGGAGGATTTTCATCTTATATATGGAATTTTGTATTTCAATTAAATTATACTATGGTTCGTGACTTGAGGTGAACTCTTGCGAAGTGTGCTTGACTTTGTTATGCTACTATGACGTGACTTCGATTAACTTTAGGGTTGGTCTTGTGGCGCCATCTCATGCACCGTAAAATAATTTCAGTTTTTGAATTTTGTGAACTTCCCGGACGCATAACTTCTTTGTTATAAGTCCAAATTGGCTCGTTCAAAAGCCCACGGTTCAAAAATTATGTAATCTACGCGTTCATGCAAGAATTTTATCTATTTGACTTCGTTTGCTAAAAATTCACCTATTGGTTAATTTTTAACAAAAACGATAAACGTTCGTGAACGTTCAACGCTCGTTTCTTCATTCTAAGTCGGAATCCGGTCATTTTTGAGTCTACAACTCTTAAATACCAAATATGACTTGTCTCTATTGGAAAACAATGGTTTCGTATTCAAACACAAAATTTGACTTCTATTCTGAGAATTTTACGAATTCGACGATTATAAATCAATCGCAAATTTTAAAAGCAATTCTTCATTCTTATGATTTGTTCAACATTACAAATGAATTCCATTCATCATGTGAACATCTCAACATACTTATTACAACAACCTATATTCATTGTTGGATTTTTGACTTATTCTTCATGAGCTTATAACTTGTCAAATTATAAACTACTCAAGATTTTATTATTCATGACTTATGACAATTAAAGTTTCTTAATCATCATACTTTACATGTTCTTCACATATAACTTTACTTATGTATACATGATACATATGATCATATAAGTTCTTAATTCACTTCTCTTAATAAACTCATTACAAGTTCATAATTTTCATACTAACATTCAAAGTTAACTTATAATAAGTTTATAACTTTTATAAGTTCAAATGACTTATTGCCAACTTATGTGGCTTAAGTTCATGACTTACACATTCTTCTTGCTTCTTATCATTCATGTTTCTTAATCCATCTTTTCTTATCAACCTATCATGGCAGAGATAGAAGATAATTTAGAGAAGAAGTCTTACTTTTGAATTCTTGGTAAGGTAGCTTTCTTCTTTTTCTTACTATTGAAATGACTTATTTATAGCTTATTCTCTCTAACACTTAATCACTTTGCAATATGTTGGATTATTTGAACAAGTGTTAAATGGCTTGTAAGCCTCCTATATTTATAGAAGTTGCAAAGCTAGGGTAGTTTAGTCATTAAATCTCCCCACCTCCTTTAAGCCACATCCTTACTATTCATTACTTGTTAATCACAACACTTATCCTATGTTTGGCATTACTTCAAAGTCTTGGTCACCACATTAACTTGATCATTACACATTTAATTTGATTACCAAGTTAAACCATATTAACATGGTTTGCCCAATGGGTCAATTAATTCCTTGGACTCTAGCTTGGGCTTGGACCAACTAAATCTTTGGGCTTTTGCATTAATAAACCTTAACTTTTTTATTAATCAATAATTGGACCTTACTCTTTAATTCACTTGGACTTATAATAACTGTTAACCAATCTTCCAAGTCCATTAACATTTCTTAATACATATATATATAGTTTATGTATCATTTTCGTATTCTAATTCATATATAATTTATATATGATTTTTCATCCTTCATACAAACTCATATAATACTTCATATTATACTTGTTTTCATTACTTTGTACAATACCCAAGTATCATACCATTATTACTTATTCATTACTACTTCGCCTTCCTTAACGTTTATAAATTAAGTCCGCAAGCGAAATATTACATTTTCCATAACTAGATTTTTATTACATAATCCATCTTACCTTGTTATTTCATCATTACGTATTTCACAGAAACTCAAAATTATATCCCGAGGAAATACCGATGAATAGTGTTTTTTAGAAAATTTCTCGGAAAACTTTTATTTTTGTCTTGGAAATTCAAACACTTTAATTCATCCACGTAGCTCAAATACTACGATATTCTAACATCAATAGGTTATACAATGACAACCATCTTGATAACACATAGAATATGATTTTATTATTATTTAATTTAATAAAATCATTTTACAATAAGATCCGAATTTCTCGGTCGTTACATTCTTCCCCCCTTATAAAGATTCTGTCCCCAGAATTTTATCATACGTTTAATCAAATAGATGGGAAAAATTTTTCTTCATCTTTTCTTCTAATTCCCACATTGCTTCCTCAGCATCGTGGTTCTTCCATACTACCTTTACTGATGGTATTATCTTATTCCTCAGAACTTGTTTCTTTCTATCAATGATCTGCATCGGCGATTCTTCATATGTTAAGTCTTTCTCGATATGAATTGGCTCATACTCAATTATATTCTTATAGTCTGGCTTATATGGACGTAATACAAATACGTGAAACACGTTATGTATTCGTTCTAGGTCTGGAGGTAATGCTATCACATAAGCTACCTCTCCCACCCGTTTTAATACTTTAAAAGGTCCTATAAACCTTGGACTTAACTTTCCTTTTTTTCCAAAGTGTATCTTTCCTTTCTAGGAAGATACCTTTAGAAACACATATAAACCCACTTCAAACTCTCGACTTAGTCTATGTGAGTTCAGATATTTCTTACATGCATCTTCCGAAATGTGTGAGAGAGCATCCGTATTAACTTTACCACATCCATTGTCTCTGCGCACCAATTTCGGTCCTAGCATCCCAACGCGTTCTCCCACCTCATCCCAACACAATGGTGTTCTCGCATTTCCTTCCATACAAAGCTTCATACGGCGGCATGCATATGCTTGCATGATAACTGTTGTTATACGCAAACTCTACTAGTGGTAGATGATCAACCCAACTACCCTTGAAATCCATGACGTACGACCTCAACATGTCTTCAAGCGTCAGAATTGTTCTCTCGCTCTACCCATCGGTTTGTGCATGATAGGCTGTACTTAACCTCAACTGTGTTCCCAACTGTTCTTGCAAACTCCTCCAAAAGTTTGATGTGAATCGCGGATCACGATCTGACGCAATCGATACTGGTACTCCATGTCTGAAAATGATTTCCTTAACATAAAGTTTAGCTAACTAGTCTAATTTATACTTGACCCTAATTGGCAAAAAGTGAGCCGACTTCGTCAGCCGGTCCACTATTACCCAAATCGAATCGTACCCTTTATGCGTCGTCGGAAGTCCCACCACAAAGTTCGTTGTGATATGCTCCCACTTCCATTCTGGGATCTCCAATGACTGTAATAAGCCACTGGGTCATTGATGTTCGGCCTTAACTTTTTGACAAGTTAAGCACCTACTCACATACTCTGCTATTTCTCTCTTCATGTTTGGCCACCAAAAACTCTATCGAAGGTTTTGATACATCTTAGTACTACCAGGATGTATCGAGTACCTCGAACTATGAGCTTCTTGTAACACTTGCTACTTTAATTCTGTCTCATTTAGAACCCAAATTCTTCCTTCAAATCTTAATAATCCCTCATTATCAAGACTATACTTAGCATCTTCCTTCTCGGATAATCGCTTCTTCATTTAGTTACACTCGTCAATCTTGAGTTGTACCTCCTTGACTCTTTCTACGATAGTAGATTGCATCTCTGTTGTAAAGAGTATCTGTCTTGTATCACTCGGCATCTTCACTTCTATTTCCATTCTAGCCATCTCTGTTATTAACTCCTTTTGAGCTGTTAACATAGACAACTTTTCCCGACCCTTCCTACATAAGGCATCGGCAACTACATTGGCCTTTCCAGGGTGATAAAGGATTTCACAATCATAATCCTTTATCAACTCTAGCCATCTTCTCTGTCTCATATTTAACTCCTTCTGAGTGAAGATATACTTTAGACTTTTATGGTCCGTATATATCTCAAATTTTCCCCATAAAGATAATGTCTCCATATCTTTAGGGCAAACACTACTGCTACCAGTTCCAGATCATGAGTAGGATAAACTTTCTCATAATCCTTCAACTGCCGAGATGCATACACAATTTCTTTTCCATGCTGCATAAGCACACAACCAAGTCCTCTATGCGAAGCATCACTATACACTACAAAATTTCCTGTGTCATCTGGCAATGACAAAACAGGCGCTTCACTTAATCTTTTCTTCAGTTCTTGAAAATTGTCTTCACATTTATCCGTCCATACGTATTTCACCATCTTCCTTGTTAAATTAGTCAACGAGGTAGCTATCTTCGAAAAATCTTTGATAGTACCATGCTAACCCTAGGAAACTCCGCACCTCAGTCGGCGTTTTTGGTTGTTCCCAATTCATTACTGCTTCCACCTTCGCTGGATCCACTGAAATCCCCTCTTGGTCAATGACATGACCTAAAAACTACACCTTTTCTAGCCAAAATTCACATTTGGTGAATTTTGCATATAACTTCTCCTTCCTTAGTGTCTCTAACACTAATCTTAAGTGTTCAGAATGATCTTCTGGCATCTTAGAATAGAGTAGAATATCATCGATAAACACCACGACGAACTTGTCCAAATATAGTTTGAACACTTTGTTCATCATATCCAAAAATGCAGCAGGTGCATTCGTTAACCCAAATGACATCACCAGAAACTCGTAATGACCATAACGAGTCCTTAATGCAGTCTTTGGTACATCTTCCTTCCTAACCTTCAACTGATGATACCCCGTCCGTAAATCTATTTTAGAAAAATACTTTGTCCCTTTTAATTGATTAAAGAGATCATCGATCCTGGGCAATGGGTATTTATTCTTTATCGTTAACTTGTTCAACTGTCGATAGTCGATACAAAGCCTTAACGATCCATCTTTCTTCTTGACAAACAACACAGGTGCCCCCCACGGAGAAACACTCGGTTGAATGTACTTTCTGTACAATAGTTCCTGTAGCTGAACCATTAGTTCTTTCATTTCCATAGGCGCCATATGGTACGGTGCCCTTGAGACTGGTGCTGCTCCTGGCACAATGTCTATCACAAATTTGATCTCCTATCCGACGGTAGACCCGGTAAATCACTTGGAAATACATCCACGAACTCGTTTACTATAGGTATTTATTCCATGGTTGCTCCCACTCTCTGGGTATCAACAACATGGCATAGGTAACCTACACAACCCTTTTTTAAAAGTTTTCTAGTTTGTGTCATCGTAAGGAAATACGGACGTCCCGACAATTTACTACCGTAAAATATTACAAGAGGTTGCTTCAACGTCCTGATACTCACACATTTCTTTTGGCAATCTATAATTGCTCCATGGTTAATCAACCAATCCATTCCGAGAATTACGTCGAATTCTCCTAACCTTATCGGTATTAAATCTACCGATAACTTACGACCACGCACATCTACGCAACAACTCCTATGAATATCTTCAACAGGAATTATCTCTTCGTTTGCTACCTTAATTTTCAAAGGTATAGGCAATTTTTTGGAAAATAATTCTAGTCGTCTAGCAAAATCACATGCTATAAACGAACAAGTAGCACCCGAATCAAATAGCACGTATGCATTTATATTGTTGATCGGAATAATACTTGCAACTACATCCCCTGATGCCATCGCATCTTGGATCGTCATATTAAAAGTGCGGGCCATTGATTTCCCCGGCTAAGCTGGACCACTAATAGCTAACTTACCGCTATTAGTTCCCTTATTTCCTTCTGTCCCCTTCTTTGGGCAGTTCTTTGCTATGTGGTCAGTTGATCCACATACAAAGCATCCGTGATTTTTCTTCGAATTTGGACAGTTAGGCGAAATGTGCCCTTCCTGTCCACAATTATAACATATTGCTTTTCCTTCGAGATAGACTCCTAAGTGAGTCTTCCCGCAGGTTTTACAGGCCTCCATCCTCCTCTTAGAGTCCACTTGTTTTACTCCGGTATTCCCAGAGTTAAAGCCCTTCCTCTTTTGACCATTGCCACTTCCACTGGCTCCCTCGGTCTTGGTTCCTCCATCAACCTTGCCCTTGTTTTTCTTATCCTTGTGGTACTGGCTGAGAGCCTCATTCCCACCTTCGGCAATTATTACCTTTTCTAGTATGGTTCCAAAGGAAGTACTTTGGAATACAGAGATTCGGCTATAGAGCTAGGGTTTCAAGCCCCGTCAATCTTCTAGCCTTTTCTCACTTCAATTGTCCACTTGGTGTGGAGCGAATCGTGCGATTCATTAAACTTGGCAAGACATCTTTGGGGCTATCATCTCCCTTGTTTCAATTCAAGAAACCTCATTTCCATCCTTCCTCAGATACTCGTGGGAAAATAGTTCTCAAGAAAATCTTCTTGAACCTCTCCCACGTTAGGTTTCCTATATATCGACCCCTAGCCTCGGTTTGCCTCCCACGGAAGTTGGCCTCTCATTTTCATCAAATAGGTTGCAAAGGCAACCTTTTGACCCTCCTCAACATTTGCTATTACAAATGCTTTCTCAATTTCTTTTACCCAAGTCTGGCTTCTATATAGGTCCGTAGTTCCTTTGAACTCTGGCGGACCTACACTTTTAAAATCCTTAAAAGTAGTAGCTCAGATCTTACTCCGTGAATCACGGGTACATTAGCCCCCGTTCTATTGAATGCAGCCGTTAAAAGATTAACGAACTCCTACATTGGATTAACCTGACCACCCTCCGGTTGGTTAACATTAGTGCCTTGATTTCGTTGTCTCCTTCTTGGCGGCATTTTGCTGTTAAGAAAACAACACATCATTATTACTTTATTTGGTTTGTTATTATTTGTAATTAAAACAACAACTCATACTCATTACTCAATATATTCCATAAAAGATTTATATTGATTCATATTAGATATTTACATTATTTACATTACTCTACTTTAGTGATTACATTACCATAGATTACTTTCAAAAATGGGATTTACAAAAGACTACCCTTTGTTATACAAAAGAGGGTTTTCTACTAGATAAAATATTTACATATCTAATCTACTCTAGCTATTGCTAGATAACATCTCTAGGCATTCTCGATATCTTTCTGTGGCGCCGCATCAAAGAATAACATCTCCTTCTATCGATCTCGCTCTCTCGATACTACTACTGCTGCTGGAAATCTACATGAGAACTCCATGTATATATGAAATCCTCTCCAACTTCCATTTGTTTAGTCTTTAGCTCTCCGCTTGAGCTCAAAGGCTTCACATTTCAACTCTCCGGACCTTGTCCTTAGCTAGAACTCTATCATCATGCTCCTCTTCCCACATTTCCTCTATGCTAGCCTTGTCCTCACGACGATGACTTGGAGTTCCTCTTTCAACTCCTTAACCTCTTGGCAATAATGGACATTCCTATCCAATACCGACATAAACAGTGCCTTCATTGATTCCCCCGTAGACAACTCCTCTGTAGGTTGAACCTGGTCAAAGGACATCACGTCCACCTCCTCCTCTAGCATGCCATCAAATATAGACATGTAGTCTAAATCGTTCGGGTCTCCAGACTCGATTGTCACCAACTCTGGTTCTACTGCTACGGAATTTGGTAGTATCTCTACCCGATTAACCAAATCCTCACTCACTACATGTATATTTCTATACATATCATTTTCTCTTGACATCTACAATAAAACAATATAGTTTGATTAGTACACGTCAGTAAAATAATAGAAATACATAACATAATATAATGCATTTTAATAGGGTTATTTTCCATCTTTTACTTCTTTATTCTTTCTTAAGGTTATGACTTAAGGTTCTACTTTCCCCTTAAGTTTTATAACCTAGGCTTTGATACCAACTTCAGAAGCGCCCCAAATCAGGATATCTTCCAACCCAAATGGATGGTGCTATAAAATGATAATCATTCATACATTCATTCAATTGAAAAGTCTCAAAGAATGAACATAACTTCTATATATTTAAAGTAATTTTTACATTTCCCAGGTTCTATTCCCATTACAAAGGTTCTTTGTCATAATATCAGTTACATTACAACAATAGACCTATACTATTACAAGACAGCTTAGAAATCTGCCTTAGCTTTTCCCTTATCCTTTTCGATCCTTGGGACGTTTGGTCTTATTTTGCATTCATATGGTTCAAGCAAGAGTGAGCATAACTAGCTCAGCAAGTATAACAATTTAATAACAACATGCTTGACACATATGAATCGTATATCTTTAATAACTAAACAATATTTATGAAGTACTATTGATAATTCAAAATAACACTTCATCTTTTCTTTCAAAATGCTTTACAATAATAACAGTATTTAGTAAAACATTCACTCCGGTGAAAGACCTCAAGTATTCATTCTTTATTGGAAAAGGACAACCCGGAAGCAAGTCCGTAAGCCCGATATTACTTACGAGCACTTCTAGGTGATCAGCCTATTGTACTCTATGTTGATCAACACTACATTCATTAAATGTATGCACGTTTAAGCATTTGGCAACCTCACGTGCTTGTCATTTTATCGACAAAACATTTGTTTAACATTTCAGTCTTCTTTTGAAAACCATATCAAGTAGTTGACAAAAGATAGTAACATTTTATAATAAATGAATAGATTATCAATACATCAAGTCTAGCCAAAGGAATTGGCTTTAACTTCAACATACCTTAATTCATGCAAAAGAATACATGAACTTAAAAAACTTATTTAGATTGAACTGATACAAGAGTTAGAATACTTGCCTTAAGCGTCTGCTACGGTATATTAAATTTATGTTCAAGTCTTTCAAGTCTCTACAATACATGATCACATAATGCCTTACATTTGGTCACATATAATCAAGTATGTATATGTCTATATCATACCCTCATCTCAATCTAATTGTGTATTAGATTTAGTTATTATCTGTTCCGATTTCTCATTATCCTTGCATTTATATTCGACTAGGTTATCTTAACCTTTATACAACATCCTTAAGGTTTAACAAAGTTTAAAAAATGTTATATTACATTCTTTAAGTTGTGTTTACTTTTAAATCAATTAGCTTTCTTTTCTTTGTACTTAAAAACCTTCACTACTATCCTTGTTTCGAGACTCAGTGCCATGTATTGAGTCCTTATTGGGCGTATTAGCTGTATGCCCACACTCCGGAGGATTTTCAGATGTCTTTGTACATGGCGTTGCTATGGCGCCACAAATTATACTATGGTTCATTTTCTGCATGAAAACTCTTTCAGTGTGCTTTTGACACATTATACACACATACACTGCGACTCATTTAACTTTAGGGTTGGCGCCATGGCACATGCCAACTCGTGCACTGTAAAAAATTTTAGTTTTTAAATTTTGTGAACTTCCCGGACGCATAACTTCTTCGTTATAAGTCCGAATTGGCTCGTTCAAAATCCTATGGTTCACAAATTACGTAATCTACGCGTTCATGGAAGAATTTTATCTATTTAACTTTGTTTGCTAAAAATTAACCTATTGGTTCATTTTTAACGAAAACGATAAACGTTCGTGAATGTTCAACGCTCGTTTCTTCGTTCTAAGTCGGAATCCGGTCATTTTCGAGTCCGCAACTCTTAAATACCAAATATGACTTGTCTCCATTGTAAAACACTGGTTCCGTGTTCAAACACAAAATTTGACTTCTATTCCGAGAATTTTACGAATTCGACGATTATCGTCCAATCGTGCAAATTCCGGTAATTCTTCATTCTTATGATTTGTTCAACATTACAAATGAATTCCATTCATCATGTGAACATCTCAACATACTTATTAGAACAACCTATATTCATTGTTGGATTTTTGACTTATTCTTCATGAGCTTATAACTTGTCAAATTATAAACTACTCAAGATTTTATTATTCATGACTTATGACAATTAAAGTTTCCTAATCATCATACTTTACATGTTCTTCACATATAACTTTACTTATGTATACATGATACATATGATCATATAAGTTCTTAATTCACTTCTCTTAATAAACTCATTACAAGTTCATAATTTTCAAACTAACATTCAAAGTTAACTTATAATAAGTTTATAACTTTTATAAGTTCAAATGACTTATTGCCAACTTATGTGGCTTAAGTTCATGACTTACACATTCTTCTTGCTTCTTATCATTCATGTTTCTTAATCCATCTTTTCTTATCAACCTATCATGGTAGAGATAGAAGATAATTTAGAGAAGAAGTCTTACTTTTGAATTCTTGGTAAGGTAGCTTTCTTCTTCTTCTTATAAATGAAATGACTTATTTGTAGCTTATTCTCTCTAACACTTAAGCACTTTGCAATATGTTGGATTATTTGAACAAGTGTTAAATGGCTTGTAAGCCTCCTATATTTATAGAAGTTGCAAAGCTAGGGTAGTTTAGTCATTAAATCTCCCCACCTCCTTTAAGCCACCTCCTTACTATTCATTACTTGTTAATCACAACACTTATCCTATGCTTGGCCATTACTTCAAAGTCTTGGTCACCACATTAACTTGATCATTACACATTTAATTTGATTACCAAGTTAAACCATATTAACATGGTTTGGCCCATGGGTTAATTAATTCTTTGGACTCTAGCTTGGGCTTGGACCAACTAAATCTTTGGGCTTTTGCATTCATAAACCTTAACTTGTTTATTAATCAATAATTGGGCCTCACTCTTTAATTCACTTCGACTTATAATAATTGTTAACCAATCTTCCAAGTCCATTAACATTTCTTAATATATATATATATATATAGTTTATGTATCATTTTCGTATTTTAATTCATATATAATTTATATATGATTTTTCATCTTTCATACAAACTCGTATAATACTTTGTATTATACTTGTTTTCATTACTTTGTACAATACCCAAGTATCATACCATTATTACTTATTCATTACTACTTCGCCTTCCTTAACGTTTATATATTAAGTCCGCAAGCAAAATATTATATTTTCCATAACTAGATTTTTATTGCATAATCCATCTTACCTTGTTATTTCATCATTGCGTATTTTTCGGAAACTCAAAATTATAACCCGAGCAAATACCGATGAATAGTGTTTTTTAGAAAATTTCTTGGAAAACTTTTATTTTCGTCTTGGAAATTCAAACACTTTAATTCATCCACGTAGCTCAAATACTACGACATTCTAACATCAATAGGTTATACAATGACAACCATCTTGATAACACATAGAATATGATTTTATTATTATTTAATTTAATAAAATCATTTTACAATAAGATCCGAATTTCTTAGTCGTTACACACACGGTATTGATTATTGATGCTTACGTGAGAAGTCACTCAGTTTTGTTCAATTATTGTTACAGTAATTGATGTATAGTATCTCACGTTATTTGATTCAATTATTGTCAATATTTTATAATCAATAATTGAGATAACAAAGTTATTAATATTATTATTAGCAAAATTAACGATATCTAGAAGTTCTGTCAAGGAGAGGTATGGTCACCTAATTGCGCACCAATGGGGAGAAATCCTTATTGGAAAGCCCCATCCTTCCTAGGAACGACCTGGTCGACTAATATTGTGAATTATAATAATGATGATGAGCTTTGTTTTATTAGTATTATTAATGTAAAAAAACAGAAAAGCTTTTTATATAAAACAAAATACTTTTATAAAGTTATTCGTTTTATTAGACTAATATTAAAATCTTTTTATATAAAACAGAATACTTTTTTAAAGTTATCTGTTTTATTAGACAATAATTAGAATATATTATATTTTATTATGCATAGTGTTTGCATAGTGTCTGCATAGTGTTTGCATGGTAAAATCTTTTTATATAAAATAAAATACTTTTATAAAGTTATTCGTTTTATTAGATTATAAATAGAATATATTATATTTTATTGTAAACCAGTCTGGACCGTCCGTTTAAAGTAAATCAATCTGGACCGTTCATGAATTAGTTACTATGCTGTCCATTCTTCTGTAAATAGAAGCTTATTCCTTCATTATTTCTTACGAATTCACTGAAACTCCAGAGAGAGAAACTATAGAGAGAGTTCTTCTTCTATAATCTTGAGCATATTTCTTTAGAGTTTAAGAAAGCTTTTGGCGTAGTGCAAGATTTCTTTGAGTATATCCTCGCATTCTACAAAAAAAATACTCTTCTTTTACGGTAAGGGATATTATTTGTTTGTACTCGTTAGGGGTATTCCTTCTTTCTTATTGGTGCAATTCTTTTGTTATTCCATTCATTATTATTCTGTTGGAATAACCTGTATACGCGGGATACCCTATACTTGGTGAAATTCTTTTATTATTCCATTATTTATTATTCGTTGAATATCATGCCGTCATGCGTTCGCATGATTGGTTCCATTATTTATTATTACATTGGAATATCCTGCATTTGTGTTTAGTGATGCGTTTATGCATGACTGGTTCCATTATTTATTATTACATTGGAATAACTCATGCATGCGATCTATCGCATGCCTGATTATTTCTTTTGTTATTCCATTCTTTATTATACTCAGTTGGTTAAAGTTTTGACTTCTATACTCCATGAAATTAGTGGAAAATCCTTGATATTTGCGCTTCATCCAGTAACTTTTCGTGGAAATATTCTTCTTAGCATTCTTGAGTGTTACTCTACAAAGAAGTATCATGTTGACAATTTGGACATTATTAGTTCCTGGATAAATTAATTCTTGAACTTGTTTTATAGAAATTATATCATTGTCATCATCCTCATGTTTATATTATGTTGAAAGTCATCTGTGGCCTGTAGTGCATAGATGGACTTGGTATGATTATGACCAGGGATTATTCGGTGTAATTATGATCGTAATGTTACAAATTATGTGGAAAAAGTCATCATTCACCCGTAGTGCATTGATGGACAGTTGTTGGCATGATCATGACCATTGATGAATACACGAATATCCTTGGCTGTGGTGCATGGATAATTTGTGGTTGTGATACTAATGAATATCCTTGGACGTAGTGCGAGGGATGATGTGGATTATTTATTGTCGAGTCTCAAATTGATAAAAGTCATGAAAACCTTTTAAATCATAGAAGATAGTAGATTTTATTCTCTACTTGACTCTTCTAATGGATTGCTTGTTCGCATGATTAAACTTGATGTTTGTTATATTTTATCAGTTTAACACTGTTGAAGGCTAATGATAATTTATTCTGCATTATCTTAGTAATAATATTTCTTACTAGGCTAGTTGAGCTCACCCTTTTGCTTTCATTGTTCTCTTTATGAAATGAGAACGTAGTAGGGACTAGTCAGGGAACATAGTGATGGTCTAGATAATAGCATTAGTAGTCCTCACTATTCTATGAAATAGTGTGATAATAAATGTAATGAGGACCCCATTGAGTTTGTATATTGTCTAGATGACAATATTTGTATTAAAACTCACAACATATGTTTAGTCGTATTTTACATGACTGTTGTATAATTAAGTTGTATTTGAATTTTGTACCATGTTTTTGGCGACTCAGAATAGGTGATGTATACCGATTTTAGGGGCGTCACACATAATACAATATTGATAATCAAAATAACTATTAAATAAATAATAATAAAAAAAATTATTCATAAAATTCCAGATCCTCACATTCTCCCCTCCTTATAAGGATTCCGTCCACGGAATCATTTTCACTGCATACTTACCTTTATGTCTATCATTCGACATTTATTCCACTTTTAATTCCTTTTTAGGAATAAAAACAGTTTCTAGGCTCAGCTTAAGTTTTATTTAACTTATCTTAACCCATAATTTTCTTAGAAAACATAGTCCTATTTCCACACATTTAATGCAAAATTAAGATTTTGAATTAATGTATCCTCCACTCCTTATAAGATTCGATCTTATGAATTTTGATCCATTCTTTACTCAAAAGTTTATATAAATTGAATCAATAAACTTCACCATTGTATTTAAATTTAATCGTTAAACACATAGAACATTTAACACACATAACATTTATTTCTTCATGTCCTTATTTATCGTGTACCACGACTATTTGTCCAGTTAAAAACTTAATCACTATTTATCCTTATCTTAACTTACTTGAACTTAAATTTCTCCTTCAACATTAATTCTAAATTCGTCCCTGTTTAACTATAGAACTCTTTGACTTATTGTATTATATTTTATACCCTTGGTATTCTAACCATAGAATTTTACCAAATTGTAACCATCATGGTTCAATCACTATATCTCACAATGCTACCTATCTGTTTGTAACCGAACAAAGAAAATCTGGCTTCGGTGTCTTCCCTCTTATTAATTTGTCTCAAATTCTTTCTTTATATCTTATCTTCTCATCTCTACCTTTTATCTTATTCAAGATTTATCTTCTTTCTCATAACCTTTTCCTATAACTAACGCTTCTAAATAGAGTTAGCTAAACTTTTATCTCAATCTTAAATTTATTAAAATCTTTTATCAGTACCTCGTTGTTTCATTTAACTTTTAATATTATTGTTAAATGTTTCCTCCTTCATATATCTCAAATCTAGATACAATTTACACTTATTATTGTCAATTTTACCTCTTATTTCAAGATACAACTAATTCATTTCTCTGCTTGAATTACTTTATCATAACTAGTAATAATGATATTTTTAAATCATTCCTTTACTTCTCAAATTTATCTCTAACTTTCTTCATTTCAGATTATCAATCCTAGTGATTTATTCAACTATTTCTTTGGCTATGATTATCTAATCCACTGCTAATCTCATACATCTAATATAGAGTTACCTTAATTGCCTTTACCTCCTTTCCTACTGACTCTTCCTCCTTCACAAATTTCTTCTTGACCCGAAGAATACTATCACCAAACATCATCTTTTATTATTAAGAATTAAAATTTTATTCAAATCTTTTATAATATTTTTCAAAATATTTTTATTTATTTATTTATTTAATTTTTTTAAAGACTTATCATTAACTCATGTTTCGCTATAATTCATCATATTTGATGCATAATTCTCTCCTTTTTACCCAACAAAATTTTTTACACTTTATAAATACATTCCCAAATTAAACTATATTATATATCAACAATTTTCACAAATTACACATCAGTTCACCTTACCACTACTATTACATAATGTACATATTATAGATCAAAAGATAAAATCTATTATCTTTACCGAACTTATACCAAAAGTTGTAACCTCTATCATACATATAATATATTTACATATATTATTCAAAATATTATTCTAACATTCTTACTATTTCAAATATCCCCAAAATCTAACTTTTATCTTGGACGTCCCCGCTTCCTTCACCTGTTGGTTTGAGGTTTTGATTTCCCTTTAGGTCAAATTTCTTGGGTTTTGGACAAAATTTTGCTATGTGTCCCTCCACCCTGCAATTGAAACACTTAATCCTGTTGATCTTATTATATCTATTATACTTCTGCCGTGGGCAAATATTTGCATAATGCCCAATGTTTCCACAAGTGAAACATTGAATCCCCATAAAGATACATACCCCTCCGTGCTTCTTCCCACAAATACAACAACCTTCACTCCTTTGACTGGTGCTCCTATTTCCCTTTTTCCCAAAATTATTTGAAAAATTACCATTCCTCTTTCTTTTACGATCTCCCTTCGTTTGACATTGTCTTAATATTTCATTTACTGATTTCTCAGTCTCCTTCAATTCTAATGGTCCCGTTAATTTAAAGTCCAAGGTAATCCTTAAAGTATTGGGTTCAATTTCTGGTGGATTCCCTGACCTCCATTGTGAAGCGTCTAGTAACACGTTTACCAATTGTTGGGTTGGGTTTGTCTCTATCTGGTTTCCGTCGATCTCTGCTGGTGATCCTCCTTGTGATGCCATTTATCTAAGATACCAAATAACTAAGTATAAGTACGAAAATCATTTTAATTTGACAAACTACAAGGTGTATATATTTAATTACATTCTACATACTTTAAGAAAATTGACCAACTAATGATTTATATAATTCACTAGTTATTATTATTATTTTTTTTTCCAACTAATTCTTATACTAAGAACACCATACTATTACAAACTACAACTCCTCTACTACCTTTTGTTCTCCTTAGCCTCTCATGCTCTTCATTCCCTTCTCTTTACCTAACCTTGACACTATCGATCATCCCTTTTGTGGATATTCAAAATTTCTCCAGCGTCTACTTAAAATCTATACAATTTCTTCTCTTTGTAATGTTACTCCAATGTCCTTTTCTTCATCTTCTATTGTCCATCTTTCTGGCTTTATATGAGCCTTATAAAAACATCAATCTCCCTCTTCACTTATCTCTAACTTGGGTACTCTTCATGAGCATTCTCTAAATCTACCAAAGATTTGTCTTTTATAGCTTCAACTTCTTAATTGTAAACTACTTCCCTTGATACTTCCTCTATTCTATCCTTCAAAACATTACTACAACCTATTATGGTTCAATTACTACTTTAGGTAAAACAATCAGCCCTCCTTTCAGTATATGATTACAATCAACTCCTTCACTTACCAATCATATCACTTCAATATCATTAATTTATATAAACAATCTATTCCTCCAACTTTGGTTGATGAATTTCCTTAATTCATCTCCTACAAACTTATCTTCAGTTTATCTCTTTATTACTACTCTCTTCTTGATACTAAGTCTATTATTATCTTCACAATAGTTTCTAAACTCCTTGCCATCTCCAGCTCCAAATCTCAATCTTCCAAGTCACCATCTTAAATATCTTCATATATTACAAAGACCTTTTTATCTCCATATATCCTCATTTCTTACAACTTCCCTTTGTCTATTTTAGACATGCCTAATTTCTCCAAAATATTTTCCTGTAATGAGTATCTAACTCATTCTCCATCTCTGGATTTATCTCCTTATTACCTTCATTACAAACTCTCAGGTCATATCCTAAGGTATTCCTACCCTAGTTCTATAACCTACGGCTTTGATACCAAATTGTGACGCCCCCAAATTCTATACATTCATTGTAGCCAATTTGGTGATCACGTAAATATTCTATAAGATAATAATTCCTATAAATCCAAGATTCACAGTACTCATAGTAGATAGTAGTTCTCGTCAGAACAATCATTGTAACTGAGTACCCTCACTAGGATGTACATGTGAGACCCCAGATTTTTTTGAATAAAGATTAAATTTTCTCGAAATATATTTTTGAATATTATGGTGTGGATTTGATATAATGTTATAGTTGTGAGTAATATTTACAAATTTTAAAGTACGCAAGTTGTTATATAATATTCGATTGGTCGGGGAATATTCGTTTTAACAGGGAATATTCGTACAACGACACAATCATTGGTGGACCCTCACAATGTAATTATTGTCGATCGAGAAAACGCAGCAAAAATACTTTTATGAAAATAACGACGAAAGTTTCCGTTAACTCGTTGAAATACCCGGTGTTAAAAGTACGATGTCTGGCGTGGTTTCATAGTAGCACACGGTATTGATTATTGATGCTTACGTGATAAGTTACTCGGTTATACTCATTATTATTGCTGATAATTTCACGCATCATATCTATCATATTATTGATTCAATTATTGTCACATTATCATCTCGCATAAAATGTTTTTTATTAAATCAATACTTGAGGCGACAAAGTTATTCATATTATAAATTGCAATATTTAAAATGTCTAGAAGTTACGTCGAGGAGAGGTTTGGTCACCTAATTGCGGCATGATAGGAGAAATCCTTATTGGAAAGCCCCTCTTTCTTGGGAACGACACGGTTGATAAATATTGTAAGTTATAATATTAATAATGAATGTTGTTCGAGGAGTTGAATTTGGAGACGGACGTGATATTTGAGTCAAGAACGGCGAAATTAGTAAAAATAGTCTATAAACACGAAATTTTTCGGGATTCACTATTTGGTCAAAAAGTCAACAGTTGACTTTTTTGGGAAAAGTCAAACTTTGAAATTTCAAAATTTATATTTTTAATAAAAATAATTTCATTATGTTAGAATTGTTTGTGTTAGTGAAAATCGACATTTATTCCGATGATAATTGATGTCTAGGGGTTATATTGATAATCGGGTAATTTATCGGATAAATGAGCAATTAATTGCTACTAATTCACATGCTTATATAACTATTTGTTCACATATGTGTACTATTGAATCACATTATTTACTATTAGGGGAGTTGGTGCAAGATTGATAATACTTGCATGACTAAGTTAAAAATTGAGGTATAATGATTGAACTATTGATTCACATTATTTACTATTAGCGGAGTTGGTGCAAGATTGATAATACTTGCAGGACTAAATTATAAATGAAAGAAAAGTTGGAGGTATTGTACTGTAATTTTTGAGCCCCAAAGCGTGCAATTATCGAAACTATATTTTCCTATAAATAGAAGCTCATTCTTCCTTCATTTCTCACCAATTCACAAAAGCTTTAGAGCGATTATTATAGAGAGAAATTATAGAGAGAAAGAAGAAGAGTAATCTGCTACTCACTATTCCAGTATCCAGTTTTTCCAAGGTAGGGAGTATTATTTCTTTCTTATCTATGAAGAGAATTTCTGTTATTCCATTCTTATTATTCATTGGAATAACTCAGATCTGTGAGCTACCTATACTTGGTGAAATTCTTACATTGTTTCATTCTTTATCATTCATTTGGAACATCCTATCTCATGCGTTTCTCTGGACCGGACCGGTTCGTCTTTATTATTACATTGGAATATCCACGTCTTCATGCGTTCTACTGGGACACGATTAAGTCTTTATTATTACTGTTGGAACATCACATGCGCATGCGTTCTACATTAATTGGACTGGTTTAAATCTTTATTATTCTGTTGGAATAATATCACATGCATGCGTTTCTGGCTGGGACCGATTCTGTCTTTATTATTACATTTGAATATATCACATGCATGCGTTTTTCGCCGGACCGATTAAATTATTTATTATTCTATTGGAATAACTCGCCTGTGCGGTTTATCGCATCCTTGGTGATTTCTTTTGTTATTCCATTCCTTATTATACTCGGTTGGTTAAAGTTTTGACTTATACTCCATGAAATTAGTGGAATATCCTTGATATTTGCGCTTCATCCAAAGATCTTTTCATGGAAATATTCTTACGAGCATTCTTGAATTTTACTCTACAAAGCAAGATCATATTGACAATTTGGACGTTATTAGTTCTCGGATAAAATAATTCTTGAACTTGTTTTATTGAATTCTTATATCATTGTCATCATCCTCATGTTTATATTTTGTTGAAAGTCATACATGGCCTATAGTGCATAGATGGACTTGGTATGATTATGAATGAGGATTATCGGATTGTAATCATGACTGTAATGTTACAAATGATGTTGAAAAAGTCCTCATTGGCCCGTAGTGCATTGATGGAGAGTTGTTTGCATGATCATGACCATTAATGAATACACAAATATTCTTGGCCCGTAGTGCATGGATAATTGTGGTCGTGATACTAAAGAATATCCTTGGCCGTAGTGCAGGGGTGATTCGATGATGTGGATTATTTATTAAGCTGAGTCCCAACGATAAAAGTGATGAAAAACCTTCTAAATCATAAAAGATAGTAGATTTTATTGTCTACTTGACTCTTTTAATGGATTGCTTGTTCCGCTGCAGTTAAATTGGATGGTTGTTATATTGTATCAGTTTAACACTGTTGAAGGCTAACGATAATATATTCTGCATTATCTTAGTCATAATATTTCCTACTGGGCTAGTTGAGCTCACCCATTTACTTTTATTATTCTCTTCAGGAAATGAGAACATAGCAGGGACTAGTCGGGGAATGGAGTGACGGACCAGATGATAGCATTAGTAGTCCTCACTATTCTGTGAAATAGTGTAATAATAATTGTAAGTAGGACTCCTTTTGAGTTTGTATAATCTCTAGTATACAATATTTGTATTCAAACTCACAGTTTATGTTTTGTCGAATTGTACACGACAGTTGTATTATTAAGTTGTATTTGAATTTTGTACCATGTAAGTGGCGACCCAAGATGGGTGACGTATACCTAATTTTGGGGGCGTCACAGTACAGGTTTAGTATCTTATAGATATTTCTTCCATATCTATAATTCTTATATATATCTGACCTCCATAGTATTAATGTTAGAGTTCTTGGAACTGAGTGAAGCGCTACCTCAGTGCATCAGAGACCAATGTCTGTTAATGCTATCATTCAGATATATATAATTCCTATAGACACTGTACACTTTTCTAATTCCATTAGAATGACAACTAAATACTGTAAACTAATATTACATTAAACAAGTAATATACCGTTACTATTACATTATAGTTTCAACAAATATCCATGTCTTAAGCCTTTTATCCACAATACTAGAACTTCTGGATTATACTCTTTCTATCTGCAAATGAAGAAAATATTTGCAGGGATGAGCTACAGAAAGCTTAGCAAGTTTTGAACAATAAACGAATGTTATACATATACCAAATTTTTAATTGATCATAAAGTTCAGAGTTGTTCCACACACACTAAATCTGGATTGAATGAACATAAAGTTCAGAGTTGTGTCACATGTATATACTAAGGTTTGTCAGCCAAACCCTGGCCATTTCGAATTTCTGTCAGTCATGTAAACTTAGAAATTCAGGTTGATCCACTCAACCAAAAAAATTAGGAGTATGCATATCATCCTCTAAATATTATCCGATCGTTGCTATAAATGTCGAGAGCGACTTATCATCGCCAAGGACAACCATAATTGCCCAAGCGGTCCTTTCGATTGTCGGTTCTAATAGTGTCAGTATATATATCGGTACCAAACAAAATTGGTTTCTCACAAACTATGTTTTGATATCAAATCAAACACATTTTTCCATAATAATAACTCATATGACTTGGTTATGTTTGAACAAGAACTCATAACCTTTGAATAACAGAAATCATAAACATTGTATATCATAAGATCATAAAATAGAAAACTTTCATTTAATAAATAAATTAAACGAAGCTAGAAGATTGGCATTTGAAATACGAGGTTTGCACAAAGTGCAGAAAAATTGCAATCGAAATATAAAGTTGCACAAAGTGCGGAAAAACTTGCAATGAATGCGAATATTCAATAGTATTCGTAAATGGGGAATAATCAACAATAATTTTTCCACTAACGTGCTTGAAAAAAAATAATTGGAGTTTGAGTTAAGAAAAACTTGCCTATATTGTCGATTATTGCTATACAGTCTATTTAACTCCGTCTGAAGACCTAATATTAATAATATTGATCTCCAAGTTAGAATAATATCATCACAATGTATTACTGTGAATTACTGTTATAAAATAACCTAAACACATTATCACATAATCCTATAGGTCTATAAGACACATAAGACCTAACCTCAAGTCAAACTATTACAGTTTGAGTTGAGTTTGATACTATTTTGACATCCCGATTGCCTAATCGGATAATTATTGAGCTTAATCCTAAAAAGACTCTGCCTAAATACTTCACAACTATATTAGATAATTTAATTATTAGTTAAAACTATTTTTCCCTAGCTTATAACAATTTATAAATAATTATTACTATTTATCAAAAAATTTCAATCACTTATAACTTATTTATATAAATTAAATACCACTTTATTCCCTTATCATTAATATTTATTCATTATTAAATATTAATGAAAATCATACCATAGTATTATAATATATTTATAATATTTCAAAGTATTTTTAATACCTTAAAATCACATTTATATAATTTTAAATATTTAAATCCATTGTCCAATAATTGACATTAATATTAAAATATTAATATTTTCATGACAAAATATCAAAAGTTATATTTTATAACTTAAAATATTTTTCTAACACTTAAAAATCATTTTATATGATTTATAAATCATTAATTCTATTTTTTCCATAATTTATTTAATATATTTATTAAATAAACTAATTATCATTAATATTGATTAATTAATAAAATTCATCACAAAATATTAAAAGTCACTAAAAATAACTTAAAATATTTTCTAATACCATAATATATTTTTTCATGATTTTTCATTTATTAAAATCATTTTTAAATAATTTATTTAATATTATAATTAAATAAATTAAATACCATTTATATTCCAAAAATATTAAATATTTATGAAATATACTCTAAATAATTAAAAACTATTTTTTAGACTTTAAAATATTTTTTTGAAATTTATTATGTATTTTTAATAATTAAAAACCATTTAATACTAATTATTTATTAAAAATATTAATTTTGGAAAATAAACTGTCGCTAAAGGGCCCTATAGCGACAGAACCGTCGCTATAGGTGTTCTTGGTGTTCTTGAACATAAACCCAGCAACCTTGTTAGAGTTCGAGGTACCAGTTTCGGGTTCTAGATTCTTGATTCTCGTTATTACGTCAAGCAACTAAAGTTTCAAGATTGTAGTATTCATATAATACTACAACTTCAATTAATTTTCATGGCAATCCTATAATAGATCAGAGAGATCTAAGCTCTCCAATTCATGTCAGACAATGTTCTTAAAATTCCGATTTTCCAGAATTGAAAGTACCTACATTGAGCCCTTAAATCTTAGCTTTATGAGCTTGCTTAATGTGTTTTAATGGTACATACTTGCAGTAGAGATGTCAACGAACAACTCTATAGCATCAAATCATCATATCAACATCACATGTGTAAGATCTGGCATGGTCAAACCATGTCAGAACTAATGTTCACAAAATCTGGGTTTTCCAGAAATGCAACAAAACAGATGGTCAATGATACTTTGACCAACAATATCTTTGATTCTATGTACATTATGGGTGAACTAAAGGCTTGATTATGTACTACTTATACTAGACTACTACATAACAACAACAACTTGGTCAAATGAACAAACAACAATAAGATTCATGGCCTTAAAAGCTTGTCAGACTAAATCTGGAAATCTGGGCTGCCCATATTTTAGTTGGTCATGGTCGGTCAACGACATTTGACTGCTAATATCTTGAACTCTACATATGATATGGCCTTGTTTCCAGTTACATATCACAGACAACATAACATACTATAGATCTATAACTTCAAACACCAAAAATCGTTAACACACAAGAATCTAAGAGACCTGACATTGGCTTGTCAGACAACAAAATTAGGGTTCTTCACCAGTTTTTAAAACTTGATTTCTAACATCTAGATGTTATGGATCCTTGATATTACATCTTGGATCACTAAATAACATCCTTTAGCATAACTTTAACAAATAAATAACATACTCTAACATCAAACACATAGATTTAGCAAGTTACGGTTTTATACCTTTTAGGCTTTGATTTTTGATTTCTGTCCTTGTGATCTGTTCTTGGCTTGCTACATGATGTTCATGGCTTGGTTTCTCACCCTATCTCACTCTAGATTTCAAAAATTAAGAGAGAGAAAAGGCTTGGACAAAATGACAATTAAAGTAAGTTTCTTACTTAACTTTAATCTTTTATATTTTTGAATCCATGGCCACAAATGTTGCTAAGTGTCCAAGATATCAGATTTTATAAGTTTTAGGGCACATGTTGATATCCAAGATTGATGAGTCACAAGATTTCACAAAATCTTTTACTTAAGTTTTAAGTTAAATGGCATTTTTGTCATTTCACATTCACTAATGGTATTTTGGTCTTTTCCTCTACAACTTGAAGAATATTTTAGACATTTCTCATTTATCCCAAACCTTTTAACACTTATGCATTTAAAATTAACTTTTAAATTTCCAAATTAAGGTTTTAAATATCCGAATTAGGGTTTCGAACTCTCGAAAACTGAAATTAGGGTTTACCAATTAGGGTTTGCTATTTCTCACTTGATTTCCCGAATAAATTTTATACATAATTTACATCTACATACTTGTGATAATATTTAATATCCCAAACTCTTAGTGTTACCCCTAATTAGGATTAGGGTTCATTTATTAGGGTTTAGGGTTTTTAAAATAAGAATTAAGGTTTCCCTACACTTGATTAGGGTTTCAAATTCTTTATTAGGGTTTACTAAGTTTATACCCTATCTGATCAATCATTGATCATCAATTCCATATCGTACAAACACATATTCATCAATACAATTTTTATAACTGTATTGTCTACCGAATCCCTATGTGAACTTAAGTTTAGGGTTTTTATTCTCTATTAAGCACAACTCTACACATATTTCTTAGTCAATACACAAATTATCCACCTCTCTAGACTTATATCACAGATACTTAATACAATATTGATAATCAAAATAACTATTAAATAAATAAAAATTATTCGTAAAATTCTGGATCCTCACAGTATGTGTTAAATTCAATGTTTTTGTGGGGGAAATTTGGGTTAGTTGGGCTAAAATCGGCTACTGTTCATGGCGTTTCTGGTTTTGTCTATGCACCCAAGGTTGCGAGTCAAAAGCAATTGAACAAGGCTTGTGGGTCGAAGCTTATGTATGGCACAAATTGCGCCATACACCCGATCGAAACACCTGCTTCGCTACTCGCTGCGGACACAGGATACCACTATAACTTGGTCTAAGGTTATGTTAATGTGTCGAACATGTGCCAATGAGGTTAAAATAGAATCGTGTCATGTCACTGATAATTTCAACTTTGTAAAAATGATTAGTAAGTTACGAACGCGTTATGTTATGATTTAAAGTACACAATGAATAATGAATGGGTGTTATGAAGCTAACACTTGTGATTCTGAGATGAACATTATAAGATATGGAATGTGGTTAATATAAAATCAATAAGTAGTCCAAGGAAGACTTAAAAACTTGATTGAACTTCAAGTTTTATTAAGGAGAAATGTAGTATTGATTAAGAAGAGTTGAAAATGTGATGTGGATGCTAAAAGTCTTATAAATGTGTTAGTGAGTTTTCAGATTCGTGTTATGTGGTTTATTAATATGGTTAGACCTTAAACTAAAGGTTATAACATAACTAAGATGAGAAATGAATCTATGAGGTTAATGTATATAGCTAATTGATGTGATAATCCTAATGGTATGTGTAGGACAATCGGAGTATGTGAGTTGTAATGTAGATAGCTTACCTTAAGAGGCAAGTTCCTAACCTTTGCTACTTTATTATTCAGCAAGGTTACTTTTCACTGTCATGATATACTTTTGCAAGTTCTCTATTCCTAATCTCTTGTTGAGAAATTTATTGTTATGCAAGTTCTTTAACCCTCATTTATTGTTGAGCAAGTTAATTAATCTTTATTTCTTTATTCCAAATTAGATTACTTTGGTTATTCAAAGTCTGTAATTTTGTTGTAAGAAATGTGTTTATTCAGCTACTAATAACTGTTGTTTGATCTTCGTTCTCTAATGTCATTGTACTATTTTACATTATTGTACCGAACTCTAAGTTGCCTACCGATTCTTTACCAGTTCAAATAATCCTTAGTTGATGAATGTTCTAAACTCTAAATTACCCTTGAAGTTAATTCCCAACCAAACTTCCTTTGGTTCGGAACCTGATAATCTAAGCTGAGATGAACAACCCTATATTAGGGGATTATTTTAGAGCTACGCAATAGCGTTAAAATGTTTGCGCAATACATAGTATAAAGGGCTGATCACCTGGAGTACGTGATGATGGTCCATATAGTCGTTTAGACTATTAAAGGTTACAGTAGAAACACCTGTTAACCTAGGACATAGATGATGATTATAGTCTTTTAGACTGTTAAATGTTAAATTAGAAATACTTGAAAACCTAGAGTATAGTTCGTGGTCTTAAGACCCTCAGTGTATTCTTTGATGTTGATATCTATTGTTAACTTAAACGTTCATTTTTTCTTTGAACTCATAGTTGTTGAATTAAAGTTTATTTTTCCGGTAAAAATATTTTACCATTGAAAGCTCAGTTAATTGTCATTCATAAAATGTTATTATGTATTATCATTCTTGTGGGAAATTGTTTGCTCACTCTTGCACAAAATAATGTAGATGAAGTTAAGAAGTTTGAAGAGCTTTCTACAAGCAACGACAAAGACAAAGTGCTTGATTAGACGACAACGTTTAATTTATCTTTTATTTATGAAGCTTATGTAATAGATTTAATTATGACCATGTTTTAATTTTCCGCTGATGATTGTAATAAAGGTTAGATGACCTAGGATTTATTTTAGATTATGTAACCCTTTAATGGGAGATTGGTTGTTTAAACTTTTGAGTTTATTTATATCCTTTGTTTATGGGTAGTTAGTTATGATTTAATTGGACAATGAACACCAAATCTGTGGGATTGAGGTGCCCGAATTTAGGGGTGTGACAATACATCCTAGGTTCTAGAATGATTAATAAACACATAGCACAAAATAGTATTAATAAAAATTCATTTTATTAATAACTAATTCTTTAAACTTAAATTCTGGACAATCCGATTTTCCGGGTTATCACAGAGACCCAAGCTTAGGAGAGAGAAATCGAGATGTAGAAGCTGAGGGATGAAGACCATAAGAGAAAATTGGAGATGCAGGAGATGGAGGTAGAACTTGCATATTGCAAGGAAGCAGGTATACAGATGGGGACCCTTTTTCACCGTTCGATAGCCAGGAATGTAGAATTGGCGGGTAAGCTAGAGGAGTCCAAGCAGAGGGAGTTAAGTGAGAAAGTTGAGAAGGAGGTTCTTTGTACACAGCTAGAGATGAAAGTTATGGAGAGGATCCATTTCGAGGAGAAGTGGGAAGGAGCTAATGATAGGGCAGGAGACCTGGAAGATGGAGTGAGGTGTAAGAGGAGGAAGATGAACCAAATAAGCTATGCTTTTTGCACAGCTATAGAAAGGTTGATCGATGGCATGTACCATTATTCGGCAGAACAAGGGAAAACCGGTTACACATTGAGTAGAGAAATGATGGCTGACATGATGTAGGTCGAGTACAAGAGCGCAGTGGAGCGTGGGATGTTGGGATAGCTTGTTGGTTAGGTGTCTTGTAGTTTATGCATGTTGTGTATATTTTATATGTAATCCCAATCTTTTGTGTGAGATTTGGGATAGTTATGTAAACCCCGAATAGGTTCATGTTAGAGGGGTAGTATATTAGTGTTTCCCCATCTTTTGTGATATTAGGGGATATATGTTGACATTTATAGAACTATGCTAGGAACGATCATATCAATGTAATGATTGGGAATATGAATATAAATGTTCTTATTTTAGAAAGTATGTCATAAAATTTTGTTTCCTTTTTACATTGAAGAAATACTTAACTAATATAATTAGATAATAAGAATAAAATTTTGTGATGCAGAAAACACTGCCCAGACGTAGACTAATAGCACTGTGATGCTCCCAAATCTGGGTATCTTCAAACCCGACATATGGTACTACACGGTGCTACAGTTCACACATACATTCAACTGAAAGTCTCAAAAGAATGAATATGTCTCTTATATATTCCAAACAATATTACCATTACCAAGGTTCTTTATAACCATTACATTTTTTCTTTGTCATGATATCAAATACATTACAACATTAAACCTATACTATTACATAGACAGTTTAACGGTCCACCTTAGCCTTTCCTTTATTCTTACTAGGTCCTTCAGTCCGTTCGGTCTTAGCTGCACGTAACGCTCCGAAATCTGGTCTATCTTCACACCCGGATTTTGTACGTCACGAGTACCTCATTCATCCAACATACATCATTATATAGTAAAATATAACAACATACACTCTCAAATCCCAGGTTCTAAAAACCTTATAACCTTTTTCATTTCAAATAATGATAAATACATTATTCATTTTGTAAGACCCCAACTTTTATAAATAAAGATGAATTTTCTATAAATATTATTTTTGAATATTATGGAGTAAATTTGATATAATGTTATAGTTGTGGGTAATATTTATAAATTTGTAAAGTAAGCAAGTTGTTATAAATATTCATTTGGTCGGGGAATATTCTTTTTGTCGGGGAATATTTGTAAACATTGCACAATCATTAGTGGACCCATAATGTAGAATTATTGTCGGATTGAGAAAACGACAAAAATACTTTATGAAAATAATGGCGGAGGTGTTACCGTTAAAACTGTTAAACTACCCGGTAGTAAAAGTACAGTAATACGCGTGGTTGCATAGTAGCACACGGTATTGATTATTGATGCTTACGTGAGAAGTCACTCAGCTATACTCAATTATTACTACTGATAATTTCTTTGCATCATATCTCTTATATTATTGATTCAATTATTGTCACAGTATCATCTGTATAATATGTTATATTATTAAATCAATAATTGAGACGACAAGTTATAAATGATTAGTAATTGTTGAAAGATTAAATATGTGATGATTAAAAATAAAATGATTTGTGGTAATATTTATTCAATCCTTGATGTATATAAAGAGTCTATTATGAGACGTTTATGGTAAGTTTGGTTATTTTATGGGGGGCCCATATGTCATCATCTAAGAGTCTCTTCGTCAATAGTAATTACTTTCGTCAATAGTAATTACCTTCGTCAATAGTAATTACCTTCATCAATAGTAATTACCTTCGTCAATAGTGACTACCTTTACCAGACGTCAAACCACTTGCCGTTTCATATTACAGGCGGCGAACCAATTGTTGTTTCACATTACATGCGTCAAACCACATTTCTTTTCACATCACCAGTTGTCAAACCACTTGCCTTTTCACATTTCAAGTTCTAAGCTAGAAATCTTCTATAAATAGAGGCCTAGTGCTTCATTATTTTTCACAAATGCATTCAAGCTATAGAGAGAGAAAGTATAGAGAGAATAAGAGAGAAAGAAGAAGAGTATTCTGTTACTACACTACTGCAGTATTCAATCTAGTACTAATGTAAGGGGTGTTATTCTTTCTTATTCATGAAGAAATTTGTTTTCCATTGCTTATTATTACATTGGAATAACTTTGATATCTGCGGTTTACCCTATACTTGGTGACATTCTTTTATTATTCTATTGGAACATCCGTGCATCAGGTTTTTTACAGGACCTAGTTAAAATCTTTATTATTATTCATTGGAACATCACATGCGTGTGTTTTACACCTTTGGACTGGTTAAAATCTTTATTATTTTTTCCGTTGGAACATCTTATGCGTGTGTTTTACACAGGGACTATTTTAAATCTTTGTTATTATTACATTTGGAACATCCTATCATGTGTGTTTTACAGGACTGGTTCCGTCTTTATTATTATGTTGGAACATCCTGCCGATTGCAAATTTTTTGCGACACGGTTCCGTTATTATTATTTTGTTGGAATAACTTTGTCATTTGAAGTACTGCATGCATGGTGATTTCTTTTGTTATTCTATTCTTTATTATACTCGGTTGGTTAAAGTTTTGACTTTATACTCCATGAAATTAGTAGAATATCCTTGATATTTGCGCTTCATCCGATATCTTTTCATGGAAATATTCTTACGATCATTCTTGAATTTTACTCTACAAAGCAGTATCATGTTGACAATTTGGACATTATTAGTTCCTGGATAAATAAATTCTTGAACTTGTTTTATTGAATTCTTATATCATTGTCATCATCCACATGTTTATATTATGTTGAAAGTCATCTATGGCCTGTAGTGCATAGATGGACTTGGTATGATTATGACTAGGGATTATTAGGTGTAATCATGACCGTAATGTTACAAATGATGTGGTAAAAGTTATCATTGGCCCGTAGTGCATTGATGGAGAGTTTTTGGCATGGTCATGACCATTAATGAATTCACGAATGTCCTTGGCTGTAGTGCATGGATAATTTGTGGTCGTGATACTAAAGAATATCCTTGGCCGTAGTGCATGGGTGATTCGATGATGTGGATTATTTATTAAGCTGAGTCCCAGCGATAAAAGTCATGAAAACCTTTTAAATCATAAAGATAGTAGATTTTATTCTCTACTTGACTCTTTTAATGGATTACTTGTTCCGCTGCAGTTAAACTTGATGTTGTTATATTTTATCAGTTTAACAACTTTGTTGAAGGCTAACGATAATTTATTCGCATTATCTTAGTCATAATATTTCTTCTTTGGGCTAGTTGAGCTCACCCTTTCTTTCTTTGTTCTCTTCTTGAAATGAGAATATAGCGAGGGACTAGTCGGGGAGCGGAGTGGCGGTCGAGGAGGATAGCATTAGTAGTCCTCACTATTACGTGAAATAATGTGTTAATAATTGTAATGAGGACTCCTTTTGAGTTTGTATAATCTCTAGTAGACAATAATTGTATTCAAACTCATAGTTATGTTTTGTCGTATTGTACACGACAGTTGTATTAGTAAGTTGTATTTGAATTTTGTACTATGTATCTGACGACCCAAGATGGGTGATGTATACCTAATTTTGGGGGCGTCACAGTTGGTATCAAAGCTTAGGAATATGATCTATGGCTAAGATGTGAGAATAGTACTAGGAGGGGAGAGACGGGGAATTCCTTCGCTAGTATGACCTACCTAAGTTTATGTGGTATTTAATTGGTCGGTCAGAATTTAGGGATAATATGTTAAATGTCAATTAACCTTTGTTTTATGGCAGTATCTGAAAATGAGATCCGAGAATGTTGAGAATAGCAATGGAGCACATGCGACCGTTGATTCACCACATATCAATAATCAGGATAATGTGCATCAGGAAGGCGACAATCCTCTTGCAAACAACAACACTGACCAAATGATGAATGAACAAATGTTCAGGGGCTTTATGCAATTTATGCAACAGCAGGCGAGAGTGGCTCCTGTCCAAAATGTAGGTGGAAACACTAGAAACTCTCGGGCCAGTCGCATTAAGCAGTTCAAGGAATTTGGGACCACCGGAGTTTATTGAAGAGCCAAAACCAATTATGGCGGAAGCATGGATAAAGAAGATCACCAAGATATTTGATGTCTTGGGATGCTCAGAGAGCAAAAGGTTCCCTTTTCGCGCCTTTATGTTGCTTTGGGAGAGGCGATTCTTTGGTGTGAATTGGTAAAACGTACTCAACATGCCGTACTGAAGATGTCTTGGGAGAAGTTCCAAGAGCTGTTCAACGACAAATACTTTCTCGAAAGTATTCGTCACAAGAAGGAGGTGGAGTTTATCAAGTTGGAACAAAACAATATGACCGTGTCGCAATACGAGGCTAAATTTATGGAGTTATCCCGGTTTGCATCCCACTTGGTGGATAATGAAGAGAGAATGACACGGATGTTTTTAGGAAGTTTGAAGCCGAAGATACGTCAACATCTTATTTCTCATAAACTGTGTTTATATTCAGATGTTGTAAATAGGGCTCAGTTAGTGGAGCGCGATAATGAGTCAATATGACTAAAAAGAAGCGGTGACAAAATGATAATACCAACGAGAGCAGTCATCGAAGCGGTGACAACAAGCGTGGAGGGAATCAATAGGCCAGAAATGGTAACCACTTCGGTGGTAATCAGGGCCAAAATGATAAGAATGGACATTTCAAGAAGAGGAGATTCAACAATGATGGAAAGATGTCAGCACCAGCACCTGTCGTTAAGGAAGGAGAACGACCACCTATCACATGTTTCAAATACGGACGGGAGGGGAACATCAGTCCAAACTGCGTGATGCTGTCCAAAGCATGTTATAATTGTGGAAGAGAAGGTCACTTAGCCCGATTTTATCGTTCACCGAAGACAAATTCAGCTAGGATGGAGGCACAAAAAGTAGTCCCGGAAAAGTCAAAACCAGGTAGTCTGAGGGAGGCGTTTGTTGTGACCTCCCAGAAAGCAAGGAGCCCGAATGAGGTCATCACGGGTAAGCTTATCATAAACTCTAACGAATTCTATATTTTATTTGATACCGGTTCTACCCATTCTTTTATTTCTCCTACTTGCGCTCATCGATTAAATTTAACTCCGGAGAAATTAGACTTTGACTTATCTGTGGAAACTCCGTTGGGAGAAACCTTCATTACATCCACTGTTTATAAGTCTTGTTTGGTTCAAATCGGTACCCTCGCATTACTTGTAGATCTTATTTCATTGAAAATACTTGCATTTGACGTGATTCTAGGGATTGATTGGTTAACTACTCATCATGCAAAAATTGATTGTTTCCGTAAGGTTGTTAGCTTTCATATTCCTAATCAACCTATTATGTGAATTCAAGCGACCAAACCATTAAAATAAATCACGGTCATCTCAAGCCATAAAGCTATTCGTTTATTGAAAAAGCGGATGTCAAGCTTTCTTAGCTCATGTCATGATTTAAACAAAAATACGTCGGTTTTGAGCGATATTTCTATTGTTAATTAATTTCGATGTATTCCCTAGAAGAACTTCTTGGCCTACCCGGCGTGAAATTGAATTTTGTATCGACCTTGAACCCAGACAAAACCCATTTCAATGCCCTATATCGAATGGCTCGCTATTGAACTTCAAGAGTTAAAGACCCAACTGCGAGGAATTGTTAGACATTGGCTTTATTCATCCTAGTACTTCTCCTTGAGTGCTCTATTCTATTCGTGAAGAAGAAAGATGGGAGTATGCGACTTTGTATTGATTATCGGGTGTTGAATCATGTCACCATCAAAATAGGTATCCATTGCCACGTATTGATGACTGCTTGACCCGGTTGCAAGGAGCCAAATTCTTTTCAAAGATTGATCTTCATTAGGATATCACCAATTGAAGATTAGAGCCGAGTGACATTCAAAGGCGGCCGGAACTTCGATGCGGGCATTATGAATTCCTAGTCATGTACTTTGGATTGACTAATGCTCCTGCTGCCTTCATGGATATGATGAACCGAGTATTCAAGGAATATTTGGATCACTTTGTGGTCGTCTTTATTGATGACATCCTTATTTATTCCAAAAGCCATGAGGATCATGAGCAACACTTGAGGCTGACACTCCAAAAGCTTGGGGAATACAAGCTTTATGCCATGTTGAAGAAATACGAATTCTGGCTTGAGGAAGTAGCATTCCTTGGGCACGTAGTATCAAGTCATGGAATATCTGTTGACCCAACAAAGATTGAAGCAATTCAAAGCTGGGAGCAACTTAAATCAGTGACCGAAGTATGTTGCTTTCTCGGTTTAGTTGGTTATTATCGGAGATTCGTGGAAGTATTTTCTCGAATCGCTACTCCATTGACTCAGCTGACTCGGAAAGATACAAAGTTCAGTTGGAGCGAAGAATGTGAGAAGAGTTTTCAAGAACTCAAGAGGAGACTTATTTCAGCACCTGTTCTGACAATACCATTTGGCTCGGAGGGATTTGTCATCTACAGTGATGCTTCGGGCAAAGGGTTGGGATGTGTTCTCATGCAACATGGAAAAGTCATAGACTATGCCTCAAGATAACTCAAAGAATATGAGAGGAATTATCCTACTCATGATCTAGAGTTGGCAGCTGTTGTCTCCGTACTAAAGATTTGGAGGCATTACTTGTATGGGGAGAAGGTGGAGATCTTTACGGATCATAAAAGCCTCAAATATTTCTTTACACAAAAGGAACTCAAAATGTGACAATGACGTTGTCTTGAACTGTTGAAAGATTATGATCATACCATCCAATGCCATCTTGGAAAAGCGAACGTGGTAGCTGACGCATTGAGTAGAAGATCATATGCAAGTACGAGTGCGATATTGTCAACGCAAAGGCCCATTTTGTGTGACTTGCAAAGGATGGAGATAGAGTTAAAGACTCGAGGACCCATGTGATGATGGCGAATATCTGAGTAGAACCGACTTTAATCGATAAAGTTAAAATTTGCTCAATTTACGGACACTGGAGCCGATCGTATGAGGAAGAAAATGCAAGAAGGTTCTATCTAGGAAGCAAGAATCGATGAAGAAGGAATACTTTGAGTCAACTCCGGACTTTGTGTTCCTAACGACCACGATTGAAAGTATAAAATCATGATGGGGCGCACAACACACCATTTGCAATCCATCACGGGAGTACCAAAATGTATCGTGATATTATTCGTCATACATTTTGGTGGAGCAATATGAAGAGAGAGATAGCGTTGTTTATCTCAAGGTGTCTAACTTGTCAGCGAGTTAAAGCGGAGCATCAAGTACCAAAAGGTCCATTGTAACCACTTGAAATTCCGAATGGAAGTGGGAGCACATTACCATGGATTTCATTCACGGTCTTCCTAAGGTTTCTCAAGGCATAGATGCGATTTGGGTCATTGTTGATAGATTGACCAAGTCCGCTCATTTCTTATCGATATGAGAAACTTATACACTTGAACGTCTTGCTCGTATGTGTACATAAGCGAGATTGTAAGCGTATGGTATCTTTGGTATCCATAGTTTACGATCGAGACCCAAGATTCACTTCACGATTTTGGGTTAGTTTGCAAAAAGCTATGGGCGCAGACTTACGATTTAGCTTTCGGCATATCATCCTCGAGACAGACGAGACGATCGGGAGAGGACTATTCAAACTCTTGAAGATCTATTAAGACTCTGTGTCCTTGATTTCAAGGAAGTTGGGACAAGTTCTTACCATTGGTGGAGTTTTTCTACAACAACAGTTATCAAGCAAGTATTGGCATGGCTCCATTGAGCGTTGTATGGAAGAAAGTGTCGTTCTCCAAAGTATCTTTGGGATGAGGTGGGTGAAGCAGCGTTGTTGGGACCGGAGTTGGTACGTATGACTACGAGAAAAGATTCAAACAATCCGACAACGTATAAAAACCTCACAAGATCGACAAAGAGTTGTCTTGATCTTCATCGAAAGGACGTGGAATTGATATAGGAGATCGTGTGTTGTTGCGTGTTGCTCCATGGAAAGGAGTTACGAGATTTGGAAAGAGAAAAACTCAATCCTCGATTTATCGGCCCATTTTAATCCTCGATCAAGTAGGAAGCGTGGCTATAGACTCGCTTTACTGCTAAGTATGTCTCGTGTTCATAACGTTTTTCACATATCCATGTTACGTAAATATGTGAAAGACCGAACCACATTATTGAGTTAGAACCAGGACAAAATAGCGAAAGATTTGGCGTATAAAGAGGTTCTGTTCAAATCTTGATAAGAAGGAACATATTCTACGCTCGAGGTTATACCTCAAGTCAAAGTTTTGTGGAGAAACCACGATGTTGAGAAAATTACTTGGGAGTTAGAATCTGAAATTGAATCAAAGTATCTTTACCTCTTCGACATACCAGGTACGTACCGTAATTTTGAGGGCGAAATTTCATAAGAAGGGGAGGTTGTAAGACCCCAACTTTTATAAATAAAGATGAATTTTCTATAAATATTATTTTTGAATATTATGGAGTAAATTTGATATAATGTTATAGTTGTGGGTAATATTTATAAATTTTTCAAAGTAAGCAAGTTGTTATAAATATTCGTTTGGTCGGGGAATATTCTTTTTGTCGGGGAATATTAAATGCGACGGCACAATCATTAGTGGACCCCTAGCGGAATTATTGTCGGATTGAGAAAGCGACAAAAATACTTTATGAAAATAACGGCGGAGGTGTTATTCACAATTAAAAGCTGTTGAACAACTTGGGTAGTAAAAATACGATGTCTGGCGTGGTTGCATAGTAGCACACGGTATTGATTATTGATGCATACGTGAGAAGTCACTCAGCTATACTCAATTATTGCTACAGTAATTGATGCATCATATCTCTTATATTATTGATTCAATTATTGTCCGCAATATCATACATATAACATGTTATATTATTAAATCAATAATTGAGACGACAAGTTATAAATGATTAGTAATTGTTGAAAGATTAAATATGTGATGATTAAAAATAAAATGATTTGTGGTAATATTTATTCAATCCTTGATGTATATAAAGAGTCTATTATGAGACGTTTATGGTAAGTTTGGTTATTTTATGGGGGGCCCATATGTCATCATCTAAGAGTCTCTTCGTCAATAGTAATTACCTTCGTCAATAGTAATTACCTTCGTCAATAGTAATTACCTTCGTCAATAGTAATTACCTTCGTCAATAGTAATTACCTTCGTAAATATTAACTACCTTTACCAGACGTCAAACCACTTGCCGTTTCATATTACAGGCGTCGAACCAATTGTCGTTTCACATTACAGGCATCAAACCACTTTTCTTTTCACATCACCAGTCATCAAGCCACTTGCCTTTTCACATTTCAAGTGCTAAGCTAGAAATCTTCTATAAATAGAGGCCTAGTGTTTCATTATTTTTCATGAATTCATTCAAGCTATAGAGAGAGAAAGTATTGAGAGAATAAGAGAGAAAGAAGAAGAGTATTCTGTTACTACACTACTGCAATATTCAATCTAGTACTAATATAAGGGGTGTTATTCTTTCTTATTCATGAAGAGAACTGTTGTTATTCCATTGCTTATTATTACATTGGAATAACTTTGTGTACATGGTTTACCTATACTGGTGACATTCTTCTATTATTACATTGGAACATCACATGCGTGTGTTTTACACGGGACTGGTTTAAATCTTTATTATTATTACATTGGAACATCCTATCTCATGTGTTTTATCTGGGGGACTGGTTAAAAGTCTTTATTATTTTTACTGTTGGAACATCACATGCTATGTGTTTTACAGGACACAGTTCCTCTTTATTATTATTATTCTGTTGGAACATCATATACGTGTGTTTTACAGGACCGAGTTAAAATCTTTATTATTCTACGTTGGAACATCACCGCGATTGCAAATTTTGCGACTTTGGTTAGATTATTATTATTCATTGGAATAACTTTGTCATCTCTGATACCGCATACATGGTGATTTCTTTTGTTATTCCATTCTTTATTATACTTAGTTGGTTAATGTTTTGACTTCTATACTCCATGAAATTAGTAGAATATCCTTGATATTTGCGCTTCATCCAGTATCTTTTCATGGAAATATTCTTCTGATCATTCTTGAATTTTACTCTACAAAGCAGTATCATGTTGACAATTTGGACATTATTAGTTCTTGGATAAATTAATTCTTGAACTTGTTTTATTGAATTCTTATATCATTGTCATCATCCTCATGTTTATATTATGTTGAAAGTCATTTGTGGCCTGTAGTGCATAGATGGACTTGGTATGATTATGATCAGGGATTATTCGGTGTAATCATGACCGTAATGTTACAAATGATGTGGTAATAGTTATCATTGGCCCGTAGTGCATTGATTGACAATTGTTGGCATGATCATGACCATTAATGAATACACGAATGTCCTTGGCTGTAGTGCATGGATAATTTGTGATCGTGATACTAAAGAATATCCTTGGCCGTAGTGCATGGGTGATTCGATGATGTGGGTTATTTATTAAGATGAGTCCCAACGATAAAAGTCATGAAAAACCTTTTAAATCATAAAAGGTAGTAGATTTTATTCTCTACTTGACTCTTTTAATGGATTGCTTGTTCCGCTGCAGTTAAACTTGATGTTGTTTTATTTTATTAGTTTAACCCTGTTGAAGTCTAACGATAATTTATTCTGCATTATCTTAGTCATAATATTTCTTACTGGGCTAGTTGAGCTCACCCTTTCTTTCACTGTTCTCTTCAGGAAATGAGAACATAACAGGGACTAGTCGGGGAGCGGAGTAGCGGTCGAGAAGGATAGCATTAGTAGTCCTCACTATTCTGTGAAATAGTGTGTTTATAATTGTAATGAGGACTCCTTTTGAGTTTGTATAATCTCTAGTAGACAATAATTGTATTCAAACTCACAGTTATGTTTTGTCGTATTGTACACGACAGTTGTATTAGTAAGTTGTATTTAAATTTTGTACCATGTATTTGACGAACCAAGATGGGTGATGTATACCTAATTTTGGGGGCTTCACACATTTCATCTTACAAGACTAACTTTTATCCACCACCAAGGATGCATAACAGTTCATTAAACTAGTCTATAATTTAATTTTATCTTTCTATATTACAAGTCTTCACTTGATCTTCTCCCTCCTTCACATTCTGAATGGCACTTCATCTGGATACCGTCATCTTGACCTTTACGGGATCCTTAAGTTCTTTTAGCCTCGTTCCCTGAAAATGTTTTTCATTTAAAGCAAGTGTGAGCATTCAATTGCCCACCAAGTCATAACAATTGAACACATAACTTCAAGAGTTTAAACGTTCCTTTAGAACTTCGATAACCGAAAAAGGTATGAAGCAGCTTGAATAATAGGAATAGTCTCGATTCCTATCATCTTAAAATATCAGTCACTTTCACTTTGAAATACTTTCATTCCTCTACCTTTTTCATACACATCATGTCTGGCTAGAATCATTAGCACATACTTAACAATAACGGTTCATGTATAAACATAACATACTTGTATTGAACAGCTCAATTACAAAACAGTTCATATCATAGAAACACCGAAGTGTTCACATTGTGGCTCAAGGCCTCATACGTTCTTCCACCTTGTACAAATATTGCACATTCGCACATAGACAGAACTTCTCAAGTTCAACATCTGAGAAGTTTAAGAAACTAGCATTCATTTAGAATATGAATGAAGTTAGGAAACTCGCCTTACGCACAGCTACAGCTTACACTGAACTGCTCATTCCAATTCCTATATAACACATAAGGAGAAAACATAAACACCAATTAGTCATATATTAAACTTACGCATTGGTTTACTTAACTTTTCTTCTTAGGGTTCGCGTTCTTGCAATATAAGTTTACGCGACTAACTTCCTTTACCAGTTTATGGCTTCATGACATACGGAGATGTCTTACTCAAAACATTCATCATCTTTGATGATTTGCATTCTTATCTTCATCTTATAACTTTTCTAGGACTCAACACACATCGCTTCTCTGCTAGTAGTCCATATGGTACTCTGAGTGGTTTTCCACAAATAACCAACAAACAAGTTTTCGTCTCATCTACACTGCCATCATAGTGAGTTAGATCGGTTGCCAGTTTCGTATATACATTCGCTCTCTGAAGGAATTGTTTAGCCCAGCTCCCACATGTCAACCATCAAAGGTTACGATTGTACTACAACCTAAACTTATCGTAACTTATCCGAACCATTAATGTAACATTCCATATTTTTAATTGTAATATTAAATATTTATTAAATTATATATAAATATTTAATGGATGTGTTTATCGTTGAATAAATATTTGTTTAATTGATTTGATTTGATTTGGTTAATTATTTTTTAAATAAATAATTAATGAATTAAGGAAATTATTATTATGTTGATATAATAAATATTTGTTTAATTGATTTGATTTGATTTGGTTAAATATTTGTTAAATAAATAATTAATGAATTAAGGAAATTATTATTATGTTTATATTTCAAATTGATGGTTAATTATTTGTATTGAGTTATGTGATTAAATGATTTATTTAATTAATTATTATTTGAATTAATTAAATTAAATATGAAAACTTGATTAAATAAAGTGTGACTAATAACTATAGTATAAGGAGTTATTAAAATAAATTAAAAGTAGTTTAATTTAGTTTTACCCAAACAATGCTTAAGGATATAAATTCTTTAATTTTAAATGAGTTGCCAAACAAAGCCCTATGGCTTTTGGATTTCTTTTAATTTTGAATTTATAATATTAATTAAATAAACAAAATATAAGTATATATATATATATATATATATATATATATATATATATATATATTTTTTAGTGGCGCTAATTTAATAAGGTCATTAGTAGTTATGGGTTTTTAGGCGTTTTAAATTAGTACACTGGTTTTTAGTTACGTATATTCTATTTGGCTAAGGCCTAAGTAAGAACAGAGAAGAAGTTTTGTCAGAGAAAAAAAAAACTTTGAGACAAGAGTGTTTTGAGAAAGAAAAGGCTGTAATTTTCAAAACAAGTTCTGAGTTTGTTAAAGCTATTCTCAATGATTAACAAGGATCATCTTAGCTAATTGAATGTAATTTTCCATAATTTCAATATTATACATATATATATATATATATATATATATGAATTTACAACTAACTTTATATATTCTGTGAATTATAGATTTTTTGAATTGTTGCTATATAATGATGATTATATGTGTTGGAGATGCTAGAGTATGTTTAAACAAGTAAATTGCATGCTAATTTCGGTTTATAGTAGAAGAAAATTTTCGACAGTGTATGTTTGTATGTTATTTTTCATATGGCTCATGTAAGTACAAATTTTGATGGTCAATTCAAATGTTAAACTGTAAATTGAGTCTTGTTTATGTTAGTTCATTAAGAAACGAGCATAACATAATTTGAACGAAGCAATTGGGCTAAGTATAGAGATTACAGTGACGATTTTTGCAAGATATGTCAAAAATGGAGTTTTCATATGAAATTATGGAATTAGAGAAATTAAACTAGTTTTAGTTGATGTTAAATTGTTCTAATTGGTTGTAAATATTAGCAAACATGTTTATGATTAGTTTATATCAATTGTTTGTGTTAATTTCACTATTTGGTGGGTGAAATTTGTGTTAGTTGGTCTAAAAACGGCTCTTTGTTCATGCTTAGTTTACCTTCTACATTTGTGCACCCGGTAGCAATTTACTAGTACCAAGCTAAAAAGCTGGCAATTGAGTGTGGGGCTAAAGCAATGCAGCCAATGATCGATATGAGGAGGCGAAGCGATTCTACTGCTGCTGCAGACCTTGGGGAAACCTTACCACTTGGTCTAAGGTTATGATTAAGCGTCATACACGTAGTAAGAAGGTTAAAACAGAACTATGATATGTAATCGATTAATTCAAAGCTTGAATGATTAGTAAGCAATGAACATTGTATATTAGAACGTAGTGAGCATGATGAATAGTAAACATGTATTGGGAAGGTTAACACTTGTAATTTCTGATATTTGCACGGTATCTTAAGACTTGTGCTAAAATAATAAGTCTATCTAGAAATGCGTGTTATGTTGGAACGTGAATGTTAGTATATCTAATAGATGATGGTTCTAAACATATATGTTGGTGAACGTGAGTTTAATTTTATAGCTTACGCTCGAGGCAAGTTTCTAAACCTATCTTTTTACATTGAGCAAGTTCTCTAATTCTACTTTTACAATTGAGCAAGTTTTCTAACTCTACACTTTCGTTGAGCTAGTTTGTTTAGTGTTATGCAAATTTACTTGTCTTATTTAAACTGTAAATTTGCAAGCTCTTGTATCTAGTTTGTTCATGAAGATGCAAATTCTCTAAACCTTAGTTTTATGTTAAGCAAGCTATTCTTGTATTTAACTTGTCAAATAGCATGCAAGTTTATTTAATCCAATATACTGTTATTGAATAGTTATTATTATTCAAATTGCTATTCGTTATGCATGCTTAGTATTCAATTCTAAACGACCTTGGCTTAATATTGTTCAAGCAAGGTATGTGATAGTTATTCAATATTTATGCTATTAGCTTATTCCTAAAGCATAACTTTAATATACATTGTTAATTCACTTATGATTTATTTCATAACATAACGTGATTATCTTTTATTCAACTAATCCTTAGTTGATTGTTTGATGAATTTCAAATTACCTTAAAATGTATCCAAACCAAACTTACTTTGGTGCGGACTTGTAATCTAAATACTGAGATGAACAACCCTATTTTTAAGGGTTTGCACTTAGCGTTGAAATGTTTGTGCACAATACATTATATGAAGGGCTGACCCCCCTAAGTACGTGGAGTCTTTATAGTCATATGACTGTTAAAGTTAAAGTTGAAAGATTACTTATAACTGTGGACATGGTTCGTGGTCATTAGACCCTCAGTAGTATATTTCAGAATGTTAATAGAACATATCATTCAGTTCTATTGTGCCTATTATTTGGCAAATGTTATAAAGTTTATTCATTCTTATTTCAAGTGAGCTTTGTTTGCTCACTCTTGCTTATATAACCATTACAGCTAAGGATGAGAAGTTAGATGTACCTAGCACTAGTAAGGGCAAGGGGAAGATGAACAAGTATTGAAGACTTTTAATATTTTGATAGTTAATTATCAAAATTTAATTTGATTGATGTAATGAAGTATTTATTTAATTTTCGCATTTGAATGATTGTAATTAAATGTTAGATAACCTGGGAGATAATGTTTTTATTAATGTAACCCTGTATGGGCATGTTTTATTATTCAATTATATTATGATTGGGTAGTTAGATATGAATGTTTTGATTAATTGGGAGTGTCACAAGTTGGTATCAAAGCTTTAGGTTATGAACCTTAGGTGGGGAAAAGCCTTAGGAAGTAACCTTTTATAAAATAGTGGTGATTAACTCTTATCGAGTTTTAAGGAAGAAGTAATAAAACACTTATGTGTTTATAACTTATGTGCTCGTGAGTGTCGAGTAGTAATGATTAATAATTAAAACTTAAATTTTTATTGTCAGGATGGCTAATGTCGGAGAATCCAGTCAGGCTAGGGAGGAGGGACCTCAGATGCCTATAGAGGAGGAGCCTCGTGACATTCAGGTTATTTGGGAACAACTACTGCCATGGGAGTCAACCCCATTGGTCATAGTAGTTGAAGATGAGGATGATGACGTGGAGACGGATAAGGAGGATCCCGTTGAGTTGACACAAGAGGATGAGGATGACGAGGACGAAGAGGAAGAGACTCCACTAACCTCGATAGCCGCTCGTATGTACGATGAAGTCTATGACCGTAATGTGGAACTTCAAGATACAGTCGAGGAATTGCAAGAGATAGTAGCTGAACAACAAACTGCAATGACACAGAAAGACAACAAGATCCAGGATCGTGAGGAACGATTGACTAATGTTGAGGAGAAGCTAGTACACACTGAAGGAGAGAAAGAACAACTGATCGAGGAGGTCGAAGAACTGAAGAACAAGCTGATGGAAGAAGCTACTAAGAGGGCAAGAGCCGAGGACGCATATGAGGAAGTGTTTCAATGAGCCGAGATAGCAGTGAAAGACGCACAACCAAAGAGAATGAAGATGGAAGAGATGAATAAGGTATTCAACACCGTGGTTAATCGAGCTCAGGATCTGGTCATGGGATATCCTATTAAGTTCGAGACGCTGCCTTCATACGTATTAGATCGCAGAACAATGTTCCGGATCATGGAGGAAGAATGTAGTAAGGCTAAGCAGTATCTTAGTATAACATCGTAGTTGTTATACGATTAATAAATGTTAAATAAATTGTAAATCCCAACTGTTATGTAACCTATGGGATATGATGATGATGTTATCCTGAAACGTTTGTAGTTCAGGAAAGTAATGTAAATAGCAGTGATGCTATCGTTTTATATTTTCAAAGAGATTATGAATAAATAAAAGTTGTTATTTTATTCAAAGTGTTACGTGATTATGTGGTTATTTCTTTTGTGGTGGAAAGTTAAGTAGAAATTACTTAAAAGAGTTGAATAATAATCTAATGAGTGTATTTTTAACAGAAAATACCTCCCAGACGTCAACCACCACGATAGAGAACCACTGAAGGAACCAATAACGACCATGTTGATGCTAACCCCATTCAACAACTAGTGATGCTACTGACAGGAGCGTTGCAGAATCAACCACAAAACCAAGGAACAACGTTTAAGGATTTTAAGGTGGTTGGACCACCTGAATTCTGTTGGGCCATAAATCTAGTCGAAGCACAAACCTGGATTATGGAGATAGAAAAGGTGTTTGATGTCGCTAGGGTAGGGGATGATCAGAAGACTGCTTTCACAACATTCATGTTAAAAGAAGAAGCTAGTTATTGGTGGAAGGCCAATAAAACTCGTGAAGGGCCAGGGGTGATGACCTGGGATAGGTTTAAGGAAATATTCTTCGAGACCTATTTCCCAGAGAGTTCGAAGAGTTAGCTAGAAGTGCAGTTTTTGGAACTAAAGTAGGGAACGATGACGGTATCTGAGTATAGTGCTAAATTCAATGAGTTGGCGAGGTTTGCGCCATATCAAGTCAGCATGGACGAACGCAAGGCAAAGAGGTTTGAACGGGGACTGAAGCCCTGGTTGTATAGTAGGGTTTCCCTGTTCCAGTTGAAGACTTTCATAGTAGTGATGGAGAAAGAAATACTCGCTAAAGGTAGAGGTGAGGCAGTGACAAAGTTCAATCAGGAACAGAAGAAGAATGAGGTGGAGATTAAGAATTGAGGTGGTAGTGGTGGAAACAACAACAACAATAACAACAACAATTTGAAGAGGAAGTGGAATGGAAGCGTGGGTACTGGAAATCGGCAGGGTAACCAGCAAAATAAGAAGTTTGAAGCATGTGTTACATGCGGGAAGTTTCATAAGGGTGCGTGGTTGATGGGGAAAAAGCATGCTTCAGTTGTGGTCAAGAGGGTCACATCGCCCCAAATTGCACTCAACCTAAGAAGAATGTGTGCTTCGCATGCGGATCCAAGGATCACTTTTCTCGTGAATGCCCTAAGAAGAAGGCTGGAGAGACAACTAGAAGCAATGGAGGTACATGGGCCATTGCTGGACCTACATCATCAAACAAACCCACAACCAGAACCTTCAACATGACTGTGTAAGATGTTGTGCAATCAAAAGATGTGGTGTCAGGTATTATCCCAATCAATGATATAAATTCTTATATATTATTTGATTCGGGTGCTACTTGATCGTTTATATCTGATGAATTTACTAAGAGGTTAGGGTTGCCTAGTGAAGAACTGAATTTCCCTTTGAACATAGAAATTTCAAATAAGGAAGTAATCCTTGTTAGATTCGTATACAAGAACTGTAGGGTGAACATTAAGGAGAATATCTTGATGGTAGATTTGATTCCGATTAGACTTGGAGAGTTTGATGTTATTTTGGGAATGGATTGGCTATTCAAATATGGAGCGGTAATTGATTGCGAAAAGAAGTGTGTAAACCTTATGACCCCGACAAAGGTAGTATTCTTTGGTAGCAAGTCACCTAGACAAATGAAATGTCTGACGATTATGCAGGCCAAGAAATTGTTGAGTCAAGGCTGTGTGGCCTATTTAGCTTACATAGTCGATACTCAAAAGAAGAGTGTTAAACTAGAAGAGATACCAGTGGTGAGGGAATTTGAGGATGTGTTTCAAGAGGATTTGCCAGGACTTCCGCCTGATAGAGAAATTAAGTTCGTGATCGGCTTAGCGTTGGGAACATCACTGATATCGAAGGCCCCGTACAGAATGGCTCCGGTAGAAATGAAGGAACTGATGGTACAATTGCAAGAACTGCTAGATAAGAAGTATATTCAACCGAAGCGTATCCCGTAGGGAGGCGCCGGTGTTATTCGTGTGAAGAAGAAGGATGGGTCGATGCATCTTTGCATTGATTATAGATAATTGAACAAAGTCACTATTAAAACAAATACCCATTACCAAGAATAGATGACTTGTTTGATCGGTTGAAGGTGCTAAATACTTCTCGAAAATAGATTTGAGAAGTGGGTATCACCAATTGAAAGTGAGGAAGGAGGATATACCTAGAGCGACATTGAACTCGGTATGGACATTACGAGTTTACGGTGATGTCTTTTGGTTTGACAATGCCCCCTTGCATTCATGGATTTGATGAGCAGGTGTTTAAACCATTCTTAGACAAGTTTGTAGTGGTATTCATCGACGACATTACGGTGTATTCCAAAATGCAAGAAGAACACGTGAAACACTTACGTTTGACATTGGAAACACTAAGAAAGAAAAAAAATTATGCATAAAATTCTCTAAGTGCGAATTTTGGCTTGATCGTGTATAATTTCTTGGGCACGTGATTGACAAAGATGGGATTTCAGTGGATCCATCAAAAGTGGAAGCTGTAATTAATTGGGAACAACCAAGAACACAGTCGGAGGTAAGGAGTTTCTTGGGATTGGGGGTAGGTTATTATAGAAGATTTATTCAAGATTTTTCTAAGATAGCCACTCATTAACAAATTTGACAAGGAAAGCGGTAAAATTTGTTTTGGACGGAGAAGTGTGAAGAGAGTTTTCAAGATTTGAAGAAGAAGCTAAGTGTGGCTTTTTGTGTTGTCGTTACGGATAGTACATGAAACTTTGTGGTGTTTAGTGATGCCTCACATAAAAGGGTTGGGTTGTGTTCTTATGCGAGCGACAAAGTAATTGCGTATGCATCAAAGACAATGAAGGATTATGAGAAAGGTTATCAGACTCATGATTTGGAATTGGCATTGCGATAGTATTTGCTCGAAGATATGGAGACACTTATCTCTATGGAGAAAAATATGAGATCTACGAGACCATAAAAGTCTAAAGTATATTTTCACGAAGAAAGACACGAATATCGTCCAAAGGAGATGGATGGAATTGATAAAGGATTACGATTGTGAGATCTTTTATCATCCGGGCAAAGCGAATGTGGTTGCAGATGCTTTGAGCAGGAAAGGTCGGGAGAAGTTGATGATGATAACTACTTACGAGGAGCTTATTTCAGCAATGGCAAAGCTAGAGTTGGAAATCAAATTTCCAAAAGAATACGATGAACGGTTATACCAGATAGAAGCTAGTCCAACTTTGGTGGACAAAGCGAAGAACACTCAACTACAAGATAAAGAATGTGAAATGATCAAAGAGAAAGTGGTTGGGGGTAGTGATGTAAAATACAAGATCGATACTGAAGGACGTTTATGGTACGAGGAAAGAATTTGGGTTCCAGCAGTACCAGAGCTTAAAGACGAAATCTTAATCGAAGCACACAACACAAGATATTCGATTCTTCTAGGAAGTACGAAGATGCATCCAGATTTGCAGCGATATTTTTGGTGGCCGAACATGAAAAGAGACGTTGCCGAATGCATGGCAAAATGCTTGACATGTCAAAGAGTCAAGGCCGAGCATCAAAGACCAAGCGGGTAACTTCAACCGTTAGAAATACTAGAATGGAAGTGGGAACACATCACAATGTATTTTGTGGTGGGCCTTCCAACTACTCAAAGAGGATACGATGTGATCTGGGTGATAGTGGACAGACTGACAAAGTCAGCGCACTTTTGACCAATAAAGATTAGGTTCAATCTTGATCAGTTGGCAATGTTGTATGTTAAAGAGAACATTTAGAGGCATGGAGTGCCAGTATCAATTGTGTCAGATAGAGATCCACGATTTACGTCAAACTTCTGGAAGAGACTATAAGAATGTATGTGAACACAATTACGAATGAGTACATCATACCATCTGCAAACAGATTGGCAAAGTGAACGAACAATCCAAACGTTGGAAGATATGTTGAGAGCATGCATCATGGATTTCAAAGGGAGCTGGGAAGAACATTTACCATTGGTAGAATTTGCCTACAATAATAGTTACCACGCGAGCATCGGTATGCCGCCTTACGAGGCATTATACGGCAGAAAGTGTAGAACTCCATTGTGCTGGGATGAGGTCGGTGAAGCATATTTGTTAGGACGAAGCGAGTACAACAAAGCTGTTGAGGTTGTCAAACTCATCGGAGACAAGGTAGTAAGCAATTTCAAGGATAGAAAAAGTATGCCGATCAACACAGACAGAATCACAAATTTAAAGTAGGAACTTTTGTTTTCCTAAAAGTTTCTCCTTGGAAGGGGAAAATTCATTTTGGCAAGAAAGGAAAGCTCAGCCCAAGATTTATTGGACCTTTTGAAATACTACGAAGAGTGGGGGAAGTGGCTTATGAGGTAGCTCTACCTCCAGAGTTGGAAAACATTCATAATGTTTTTCACATTTCGGTGTTACGATCGTATAAACCCGATTATAAGCACGTGATGTGACACCCCCAAATCCAGGTACTTTGATTCCACGGGATTTGGTGTTCACTGTGCAAATATCATCTATCTGTCTACCCATAATAAATGCAAACTATGCAATAGATAGAAATAAATCTTCCCCTTATGGGGTTACAACATCTGAATAATAAACATAATCCTAGGTCATACTAACCTTAAACATCTGTGCGAAAACATAAACAAATAATTTTTACACAACATCATTAACTTAAGTCTTAAACATAAATACATCATCATATAAAACAACAAGTCTTCATCATTTGTTAATCTTGCCTTTGCCTTTGCTAGAAGAAGGCTCGTCGGACCTTTCGTTCTTAACTGCAATGTTATTATTATGCAAGAGTGAGCACTATTTCCCACAAGTAAAATAATGAAATAATAATGTATAATAACATGCGAGTGAATCAACGACTTCTAAAATAAAAGCTCAACTGTTGAATCAAGAATGAATAACAAGAATCAAAAGATTTTTGAGGATCATAAGACCTTGAACTATGTCCTAGGTTATCAAGGGTTATACTTGAAACCTTTAACCGTCATAAGACTATGGACTCTTCTTCTCGTACTTAGGGGGATCAACTCTTAGTATCATACGGTGCACAATATTTTAACGCTAACGCATAAGTAAATCCCTTTGCAGGGTTGTTCATCTCAGTTTGACATCAGAGTCCACACCAAAGGAAGTTTGGTTTGGATAATTCAATAAGGGTTCTGAATTTAGAACGTTCATCAACTATGGACTAGTTGAATCAAATAAGGGTTCACTAGTCTAACAAAGTTCAACAATAATGATATTCAAACTGAATAAAAATCTCAAGAAGTATATAATAGAACAATTATTGTATAACAGATTCATACTTTGAAAAGATAATCAATATTTAATATAACAATTCGAACTTGAATAATAGTAATGAGAATTTACTCGAGGTAAATAATAAACTTGAACAGTGATAACAAGTAGGGTTAGAAAACTTGCCTCGTGCGTAGATTACACGTTAATTAAACACGTTCTTTGAATTTAATCCTACATACCATTTACATTCACAAAACCAGTTAATTATAACTTAACTAATCATCAAACGTTCATTCTTTTTGTCTAACTCGAATTATGACTATACTTAGTCAATTTATTACACTTAATGTCACATAATTTACACTTCATGAATAACAAGCTAATTATGTATTCAATAATTCAATCCACATGCAATTATATTATTTACATATTAAGTATCTATTTTAATATCTCATTATACTTTTAATATATCTCTATGTTCTTTAATTTAAGTTGCTATCACATTGTTAGACTTGAACATTTAAAAATAATTCATTTTTGAATATTCTGGAGAGTGGTATGCTTATTTCACTTTTATACTAGGTCTTGTCATTTGGCTTGAGACTTGGTCTTTGTGTGGCGGCGGTGGTGGCTATGGCATGAGACTTCGATTTCTAGAGTTGGCGTTGCATTTGAAACTCAGATTTTGATTCTCAGTTCGCGAAGAACACATAGTTCAACGAAATAAACATTACATGATCATTAATTTCACTAATTTAACATACCCACATGTTAGAATTCATACATAATCACTACCCAACATTTATATAATGATTTTAATCCATTAAAACACATAATTACAGAATTAAAATATGAAATTTTCACTGTTCTTGATGTTCTTGAAGATTTTTAACATAAATCATGAAAATTAATACTACGGATTCGTTAAAACACCGAATCCGTTCATTTAAAGTTTGGTCTCTTCATATTAACATGCATAACAATATACGAGTATAAATTTTACATAACCATTTATGTTTGACACATTAGAATTACGTATAAGGGCCATATGGCCAAAACCCATACTCTCTAAGTTTTGAGCAACATATACGACGTATTTTCATGAAACTAATGACATGGTAACTTACATAATATATAATTGAATACGATTTAATAACATTTAATATATATACAACACATAATCCATACCCTTTATAAATACAGAGACCTTACAGAACTTTGAAAGCCATATTCATAAAAACTTTAATAACGTACTTTATAATTTGGGAAAGAGGAGATTACCCTGAGTGTAAGGTGTAGATTAGAAAACTCAGATGTTTCTTCAATTACCCACTCTTAGTCTCCTTCTCAAAATCTTAATTCTCTTTGACAATTCTCAAGCTCTCTCTCTGAATATTTTTTAGACTTAGCAATAATGAAAGGAATAAAGAAGACGTCGTAGTAATACAGGAAGGAACTGATGTGTTGTGGTCAGTTACCCAATCATGGGTTAACTGTCCTCAACTCCCATTAAGGCCATGTTTGGCTAGCTTTAAAAGACTTAATCTCATTTAATTAAATAACTCTTTTATCATATAGTTTAAAAAATGTCACACCCTTTATAAAATAACTCAATTAATTTATTTAATTTAAATTAAATAAAATATAATAATTTATCATAAATTCACATAATCATATAATTAATTTTCTCATTAATTAATTATATTAAATTATTAAATCTCTAATTAATTATTAAAATAACATTATGCTTATTAAATATTTCATTTAATTCAATAAGCTCACATAAATATATACTTGAATAATGAATATTCTCCACATTAATTTAATAGATATAACACATATAATTAAATTAATCTATCACAATTGCATAAATTAATTATTTAATCTAATAATTAAATCATCGAAAATATTTATTTAATCCAATAAATATTAAAATTAAATTACAAATCTCGTGCGTCACACGTGATCTAGTACGAACCATTCCAATTCAATAAAGATTTTTCTTATGAATAGATTCATATCTAGATAGTCGACAGGAAAGAACAAGTGCTCATAAATAAAGTGATACCTTCTATGAAGGTGATATGGAGAAACCACAATGTCGAAGAGGCAACGTGAGAACTCAAAGCTGAAATGATGAAGAATTACCCTGAGTTATTTGTTTAATCCGTGTCTTCAATTCTGGGGACAGAATCTTTTTAAGAAGGGAATAATGTGATGATTTTATTGTTTGAATTGTGATTCTAAGGACATAATCCTTTTAATGAGGGAATGATGTAAAATTCCAGATTTTTAATTGTAATATTAAATATTTATTAAATTATATATAAATATTTAATGGATGTGTTTATCGTTGAATAAATATGTGTTTAATTGATTTAATTTTATTTGTTGAATTATTTGTTAAATAAATAATTAATGAATTAAAGAAATTATTATTATGTTGATATAATAAATAATTTTTAATTGATTTTATTTTATTTGGTTAATTATTTGTTAAATAAATAATTAATGAATTAAGAAAATTATTATGTTGATATTTCAAATTGATGGTTAATTATTTGTATTGAGTTATGTGATTAAATGATTTATTTAATTAATTATTATTTGAATTAATTAAAATAAATATGAAAGCTTGATTAAATAAAGTGTGACTAATAACTACAATTATAAGGAGTTATTAAAATAAATTAAAGTAGTTTAATTTAGTTTTACCCAAACAATGCTTAAGGATATAAATTCTTTAATTTTAAATGATTTGCCAAACAAAACCCTATGTCTTTTGGATTTCTTTTGAATTTTGAATTTATAATATTAATTAAATAAACAAAATTTAAATAATATATATATATATATATATATATATATATAATTTTAGTAACTGCTAATTTAATAAGGTCATTAGTAGTGTATGGGTTTTTAGGCGTTTTAAATTAGTACGTTGGTTTTTAGTTACGTATATTCTATTTGGCTAAGGTATAAGTAAGAACAAAGAAGAATTTTTGTCAGAGAAAAAAAAACTTAGAGACAAGAGAGTTTTGAGAGAGAAAAAGTTGTAATTTTCAAAACAAGTTCTTAGTTTGTTAAAGCTATTCTCACTGATTAACAATGATTGTCTTTGCTAATTGAAGGTAATTTTTCATAATTTCAATATTATATATATATATATGAATTTACGGCAAACTTTTATATATATTCTATGAATTATAGATTTGTTGAATTGTTGCTATACAATGATGATTATATGTGTTGGAGATGCTAGAGTATGTTTAAACAAGTAAATTGCATGCTAATTTCGGATAATTTCGGTTTACAGTAGAAGAAAATTTTCGACAGTGTATGTTTGTATGTATTTTTTCATATGGCTCGTGTAAGTACCAATTTTGATGGTCAATTCATATGTTAAACTGTAAATTGAGTTGTATATGTTAGTTCATTAAGAAACAAGTATAACGTAATTTGAACGAAGCAATTTGGCCAAGTATAGAGATTTCAGTGATGATTTTTGCAAGATATGTCAAAATGGAGTTTTCATATGAAATTATGGAATTTGAGAAATTAAACTAATTTTAGTTGATGTTAAATTGTTCTAATTGGTTGTAAATGTTAGCAAACATGTTTATGATTAGTTTATATCAATTGTTTGTGTTAATTTCACTGTTTGGTGGGTGAAATTCGTGTTAGTTGGGCTAAAAAATGCATCTTTGTTCATGCCATTTACGCTTGTTGTACGTGCACCAACAAGAATCGCTATTTGGTGCAAAACTTAAAAATGTGTAATTGCTATTATATGTGTGTAATTTTTACCACACAATGATCGACACGGAAGCGATGCTGCGCTCTGCAGACCTTGGGGAAACCTTACCACTTGGTCTAAGGTTATGATTAAGCGTCATACACGTAGTAAGAAGGTTAAAATAGAACTATGATATATAATCGATAAATTCAGAGCTTGAATGATTAGTAAGCGATTACGTTGTATATTAGAACGTAGTGAGAATGATGAATAGTAAACATGTGTTGTGAAGGTTAACACTTATAATTTTTGATATTTGCATGGTATCTTAAGACTTGTGCTAAAATAATAAGTCTAACTAGAAATGCATGTTATGTTAGAACGTGAATGTTAGTATATCTAATAGATGATGGTTTTAAACCTATATGTAGGTGAACGTGAGTTTAATATTATAGCTTACGCTCGAGGCAAGTTTCTAAACCTATCTTTTTACATTGAGCAAGTTCTCTAATTCTACTTTTACAATTGAGAAAGTTTTCTAACTCTACACTTTCGTTGAGCTAGTTTGTTTAGTGTTATACTAGTTTACTTGTCTTATTTAAAATGTAAATTTGCAAGCTCTTGTATCTAGTTCGTTCATGACGATGCAAATTCTCTAAACATTAGTTTTATGTTAAGCAAGTTATTCTTGTATTTAACTTTTCAAATAGCATGCAAGTTTATTTAATCCAATATACTGTTGTTGAATAGTTATTATTATTCAAATTGCTATTCGTTATGCATGCTTAGTATTCAATTCTAAATGACCTGGGCTTAATATTGGTCAAGCAAGGTATGTGATAGTTATTCAATATTTATGCTATTAGCTTATTCCTAAAGCATAACTTTAATATACATTATTAATTCACTTATGATTTATTTCATAAGATAACCTGATTATCTTTTATTCAACTAATCCTTCGTTGATGTTCGTTGAATTCCAAATTACCTTAAAATGTAACCAAACCAAACTTACTTTGGTGCGGACTTATAATCTAAATATGGAGATGAACAACCCTATTTTTAGGGGTTTACGCTTAGCGTTGAAATGTTTGTGCACAATACATTGTACGAAGGGCTAATCCCCCTGAGTACGTGGAGTCCTTATAGTCATATGACTGTTAAAGTTAAAGTTGAAAGATTACTTATAAATGTGGACATGGTTCGTGGTCATTAGACCCTCAGTAGTATATTTCAGAATGTTAATAGAACATATCATTCAGTTCTATTGAGCCTATTATTTGGCAAATGTTGTAAAGTTTATTCATTCTTATTTCAAGTGAGTTTTATTTGCTCACTCTTGCTTATATAACCATTACAGCTAAGGATGAGAAGTTAGATGTACCTAGCACCAGTAAGGGCAAGGGGAAGATGAACAAGTATTGAAGACTTTTAATATTTTGATAGTTAATTATCAAAATTTAATTTGATTGATGTAATGAAGTATTTATTTAATTTTCGCATTTGAATGATTGTAATTAAAGGTTAGATAACCTGGGAGATAATGTTTTTATTAATGTAACCCTGTATGGGCAGGTTTTATTATTCAATTATATTATGATTGGGTAGTTAGATATGAATGTTTTGATTAAGTGAACACAAAATCTTGAGGTAATGAAGTACCAGGATTTTGGGGTGTCACAATTAAACTTAATGTTTGCTAAATCAATTTCTTATTCCTTACGACTTTCTGAGAACTAAATGCCATACCTCAGGATTCATTCCTTATGGACTCAGATTCGGCTTTTATTAATCTTATTACCATTAATTTATTACGGCTTTCTTGATAATTCATATCTTATTAATACTTTTGTTATCCGTTACATGAACCCCATGTTCATTACTCGTTCGTAGTGTCGAAGCCATACTAATTGTTGTATGCTAAGACCGATCGTTCATCGCAATAACGTTACGTTTACAGCGTCTATACGATTTACACTTAACTCTCACTATTATGACATAACATCGAAATGTTATTCATTACCCTCATCGCTCAACGTCTAAGGAATCACAACCATAGCAATCCCTCACGTTCGTTCATAGTGACTACGGTCCCCGAACATCGGTTACGTAACCCGCGTTTATATTCTTTATCTTTTAATCTCGTTTATTCTTTTTGTTCAACCTTCATTTAAGGTTTAATTTACTTGTTTAGTGTTACATTAGTTGGAAACTATGTTCTTTATCTTCCCTTACATTTCCCCCCAAGAGCTGAGCAGTTAAAAGCTCATCTCTAGCTTATTTCCTACACCGGCGCTGTGGCGCCACTCTCCTCTTTATCTCTCGCGCAGCGGCGCGAGCCTACGTTACCCTCTTCCTTGGTCTGGCGTTGCGGCGCCGAGTCCTTTTTTCTTTTTTGCGCTGCGGCACCACTCGTCAGTAGCTAATGGTCGGGTTCGTGCTGCGGCGCCGCCTCCCAAGGCTCAACTGGCGTTGCGGCGCTGAGTACAAAACCTAGAAAATTTGTCTTAGTCTTTTACAAGCTTGAATTGCTTACTTTGAAATTTCATAACTTATTCGTTATAACTCAGAACGAGGTCGTTCCAAAGCCATTCTCTTCCTTCTCTTACATACTTCTATACTCCCCAGACAGAACTTTATTCTGAATATATTAATGTACCCTTCGATTGGCTTGATCTTAACCCTTCGTTCATTTTTATGTTTTTAACGTTCTTCGTTCGCTCGTCCGTAATTCGGTCATCCGAACTCGGAACTCGTTCGTTCTTGAGTCCATGACTCATGTTTTCTAAATTTTTTTACTTTCTTATGAAACCCTACACGTTTGGGTTCATTTACTAACTTTCTAATTCTCATTCCTCTTTTACGAAATTTTTGTCATAACTTCGTTATAGCTAAGTTTTAATCCGTTCTTCATGAACGTTTCTACCATTCCTTACCAAGAAATAAGCATCTAACTTATACGCGATGGTTTTAAGATTGTCCATTAATAACAATTATCCTACGATGGTTTTAAATTTGTCCATCAAAAATATTCTTCGTGTTCTTCGTTCGTTCTTCACTTTTAATTGATATTTTGGATTACGATTTCACTTTTTATTGGAATTTGATGTTATAGAACATCATTCCTTACTTATTTCACATGCTTATTCATATAATCCACTCGGATCGTTCTAATTCATTACGAATCTTATACTTCCTTAAGAAATTATAAAATAACTTCAAACTCGTATTTTCTTCTTTTTCTCAATGATTTCAACCATATGAAATCATTCATAACCTCATCTACTTCTTATTCTCATTAAGTTTTGTTTTAAACATATGGACTTAAAGAGAAATTAAATTCGACTAGGTTTTAGGTTACCTCTCTTCTTTATTTTTCTTCCGCTAGACAAAGTCGGCGACTCGCAAGCTTTTCTATTTCACGCTCACCTTCGATCCGATCATTCATACTCATTCTCTTCCTTCTCTGTCTTTTCCAAGCTCTCAAGCTCTCTCTCTCTCTCTCTCACACACACACATGTTATAGGATTTTTGAAAATCCCATTTAAATGAAAGTTAGCTTCATATTTATAGAAAATCCAAAGCTAGGGCAAAATAGTCATTTCGCCCCCCAAACCTCCTTACTATTCATTACTTAAGCACTAAGTTTACTTAGCCTTTAAGTTTACTTAGCCTTTAAGTTTACTTAGCCCTTAAGAATAAGCATTTTACTTAGCTATTAAGACTAATCATATTTTACGCATCTCATTCTTGTATTCTTTTCGTATATAGTTCGTACGATATTCGTATTATACGTCGTAATAATGTTTGAACTATACTCGTATAATAAGTAGTATTACACACGTATTTCTTACGCATAATAACCCTAATTATTATATGAAATCATTAAATTCTCTGAACTCACTTTCTTAACCTTTAGGTTTTAAGTCCGCAGGCGAAAACTTCATTTTTGCCATAACAGAAATATTATTGAATATTCTATTACGTCTTAGAATTCTATCATTACGCGTTTCTCAGAAATTCAAAATAAATCTCCGAGCAGAAACGGATGAATAATGCCTATTTCGTCTTTTCCCCGGAAATATTGTTGTTCACGGAAAATTTTCATTTTCGTCTTGAAAATCCTCATTCGTTCAGTCTAGCTCGTAGCCAGAATCCTACTGATTTATAATAATCCTAGGTTCTAAAACAATTAATAAACACATAGCATATAATATTATTAATAAAAATTCATTTTATTAATAACTAATTCTTTAAACTCAAATTCTGGACAACCCGAATTTTCGGGTCGTCACACTCTTCCCCCCTTATAAAAATTTTATCCTCGGAATTTTTTAAAACCACACCTTTACCCGGGTCATCACATTCACCCCTTCTTCACAGAATTTCGTCCTCAAAATTTTAGCATACCCTTCTTCTCAACTTCCCTTTAACGGAGTTCTTATCTTTCCCTCATTCCTAACCCCCATAACCTATCAAGAATCATGAAGTAGAAGGAATAACGAGGAATATAAAATTTCCTTTTAAAACGTTTCATACTTTTGCTGAGGGGTCAAATCGACCATGAACTCTTACTAGGTTTAACAGCATGACACCTTAACCATTCTTCTACGGTCAGTTTACAATCACAAAGAAAGCAACTACCTCTTAACCATCGTATACCCCATTTCGGGATATGTTCACCTCAGACTTAATCATTAGATTCCGCTCCAAAACAATTTGGTTTGGCATAACTTTTTCAAAGAAAGATTGATTTTCTTTTAAACATGACATACCATTTGTCTAGCCGAATCAAGTAACTTAGACCGTACCAATAAATTGGATATCAACGTGAAACATTCGTCTAGTCAACTCAATTGACATTGACTACTTCTGTAAATTCTTTTCGCAATACATCAAAATGTTTTATGACATCATGATACCGTAGTTTTCACAGTACGTTGAGGGCTTCTTCAGTTTGTGACTTCGTCATTATACATCATACCATAACGGGTTGTTGATCCTAAGATCACATCCAACACCAGGTTCAATTGCATTAATAACTCCATCCTTTTACCATCTTTGCATCAATTGCAATGATGATATAAAATTCATTTTGATATTTTAAATCAATTTCTGTCTAGCCGAAGAAATTAACATAGACATACCAAGAATATCTCTTTTAAAATCCGTTGGTTCCAAAAGTTGAACTAATTCTTTCTTTTTTTTATTTTTAAAATGTACATATCAGCACGATTTCAATAAAGTTCGAAATTTAGCATAGCTAGATGACTTAGAATATCTTATCCTCCATCTTCCTTATTTGTCTTACTTGTGACAATACTTAAATCTTCTCTAACAACTTCAATGCTAAGTCTACTGAAAAAAACTCATTTTCAGTCTAAACATTCCTATACCTTAGTACAGTCCATCAATTTACCACACATTATGAGTTCATGAGCTTTCCACAATAATATGAGTTTAAGAACTGTCCAGTCAGACCATAGGCGTCCATTCGATGAGACGTTCTAAAACATACCATATTATTATAAGTCACGAACTTACCATAAGTATTAGTTTCAAGAACTCGCACCTACCTTGTCGTTCTCTACCTATCAAGTATATACATGATAAAAGATTCACCTTCTCGCCATATACATATTGATAGCGTGATAAATCCCAATGATTGTCCAATAATAAGCTAAGAAGTTGTTACACCAAACACAAACCTCTACCCATAACAAAGGTTCATACAACTCAGCTATCTCATGAGTCCTCAATTGAAATTTTACAAATTCTAAATATCTCTTTACTTAATACGAATTTTCTTTAATTCATATACTATCCTTCACAACCCAATCTTAGTTCTTCTTCCCGTACTACTTCATAGTACCCTTCATTCATAGCATTAGCTATAAATCATTCATCGTTTAACAACTCATCTGTTACTATGAATCACTATGATCATGCGGTGATCTTCTTATCCTTCTCTCTACGATTATAGTCTTAGGTACTCCTACCTAAGGTTTATAACCTATCAGCTTTGATACCAACTTGTAACACCTCGAAATCTAGTCTATGTTCAACATACATAATTATATACTGAAATATAACAACATACACTCTCAAATCCCAAGTTCTAAAAACCTTATAACCTTTTTCATTTCAAATAATGATAAATACATTATTCATTTCATCTTATAAGAGTGACTTTTATCCGTCACCAAGGATGCATAACAGTTCATTAAACTAGTCTATAATTTAATTTCATCTTTCTATATTACAAGTCTTTACTTGATCTCCTCGCTCCTTCACATTCTGAATGGCACTTCATCTGGATACCGTCAGCTTGACCTTTATGGGATCCTTAATTTCTTCTAACTTCGTTCGCTGAAAATGTTTTTCATTTAAAGCAAGTGTGAGCATTCAATTGCCCACCAAGTCATAACAGTTGAACACATAACTTCAAGAGTTTGAACGTTCCTTTAGAACTTCGATAACCGAACAAAGTTATGAAGCAACTTGAATAATATGAATAGTCTCGATTCCTATCATCTTAAAACATCAGTCACTTTCACTTTGAAATACTTTCATTCCTCTACCTTTTTCATGCACATCATGTCTGGCTAGAATCATTAGCATAGACTTAACAATAACGGTTCATGTATAAACAGAACATACTTGTATTGAACAGCTCAATCACAGAACAGTTCATATCATAGAAACACCGAAGTGTTCACATTGTGGCTGAAGACCTCATACGTTCTACCACCTTGTACAAATATTTCACATTTGTAAATAGACAGAACTTCTCAAGTTCAACATCTGAGAAGTTTAAGAAACTAGCATTCATTTAGAATATGAATGAAGTTAGGAAACTTGACTTACGCACAGCTACAGCTTACGCTGAACTACTCATTCCAATTTTTATATAACACATAAGGAGAAAACATAAACACCAATTAGTCATATATTAAACTTATGCATTGGTTTACTTAACTTTTCTTCTTAGGGTTCGCGTTCTTGCAATATAAGTTTACGCGACTAACTTCCTTTACCAGTTTACGATTTCAATACATACGGAGATGTCTTACTCAAAACATTCATCATCTTTGATGATTTGCATTCTTATCTTCTTCTTATAACTTTTCTAGGACTCAGCACACATCGCTTCTCTTCTAGTAGTCCATATGGTACTCTGAGTGGTTTCCCACAAACAACCAACAAACAAGTTCCCATCTCATCTACACTGCCATCACAATGAGTTAGATCGGTTGCCAGTTTCGTATATACCTTCTCTCTCTAAAGGAATTGTTTAGCCCAACTCCCATATGTCAACCATCAAAGGTTACAATTGTACCACAACCTAAACTTATCGTAAATTATCCGAACAATTAAACTTAATGTTTGTTAAATTAATTTCTTATTCCTTACGTCTTTCTGGCAACTAAATTCCATTCCTCAGGATTCATTCCTTATCGACTCACATTCGTCTTTCATTAATCTTATTACCGTTAATTCATTACTGCTTTCTTGATAATTCATATCTTATTAACACTTTTGTTATCCATTACATGAACCCCATGTTCATTACTCGTTCTTAGTGTCGAAGCCATACTGATCGTTGTATGCTAAGATCGATCGTTCATCGCAATAGCGTTACGTTCACAACGTCTATACGCTTTACACTTATCTCTCACTATCATGACATAGCATCGAAATGTTGTTCATTACCCTCATCGCTCAACGTCTAAGGAATCACAACCATAGCAATCCCTCACATTCGTTCATCGTGACTACGGTCCCCGAACATCAGTTACGTAACCCGCGTTTATATTCTTTGTCTTTTAATCTCGTTTAATCTTTCCGTTCAACATTCATTTAATGTTTAATTCACTTGTTTAGTGTTACATTAGTTGGACATTATGTTCTTTATATTCCCTTACGTTTACCCCCAAGAGCTGAGCAGTTAAAATCTCATCTCTGGCTTTTTCCCTACATTATTATTTGTACGCCTACTCTCTTCTTTATCTCTCGTATGCACATGCAGAGCCCACGTCCACCCTCTTCCTTGGTCTGGCGCTTCGGCGCCGAGTCCTTCTTTATTTCTCATTGCAAGACCACTCGTCAAGAGCTAATGGCCGAAGTTGGTGGTCGTGGCCGCCGCCTCCTAGGCTCAATGGTAGCCAGTCTGTGCTTGTGAGTACAAAACCTAGAAAATTTGTCTAAGTCTTTTACAAGCTTGAATTACTTACTTTAAAATTTTATAACTTATTCGTTATAACTCGGAACGAGGTTGTTCCAAACCCATTATGTTCCTTATCTTACGTACTTCAATACCCCTTGGACAGAACTTTGTTCTAAATCCATGAACGTGCCCTTCGATTGGCTTGATCTTCACCCTTCGTTCATTTTTATGTTTTTAACGTTCTTCGTTCGCTCGTCCGTAATTCGGTCATCCGAACTCGGAACTCGTTCGTTCTTAAGTCCATGACTCGCGTTTTCTACATTTTCTTACTTTCTTATGAAACCCTATACGTTCGGGTTCATTTACTAACTTTCTAATTCTTGTTCGTCTTTTACGAAATTTTCGCCATAACTTTGTTATAGCTAAGTTTTAATCCGTTCTTCATGAACGTTTCTACCGTTCCTAACCAAGCAATATGCATCTAAATTATACCCGATGTTTTTAAGCTTGTCCATCAACAGCAATTATCCTACGATGGTTTTAAATTTGTCCATCAACAACGTTCTTCGTGTTCTTCGCGTGTTCTTCGTGTTCTTCGTTCGTTCTTCATTTTTAATCGATATTTTGGATTACAATTTCACTTTTTATTGGAATTTGATGTTATAGAACATCATTCCTTACTTATTTCACCTGCTTATTCATATAATCCACTCAGACCGTTCTTATTCATTACGAATCTTATACTTCCTTAAGAAATTATAAAATAACTTCAAACTCGTATTTTGTTCTTTTCTCAATGATTTCAACCATATGAAATCATTCATAACCTCATCTACTTCTTATTCTCATTAAGTTTTGTTTTAAACATATAGGACTTAAAGAGAAATTAAATTCGGCTAGGTTTTTTGTTACCACTCTTCTTTATTTTTCTTCCGCTAGACAAAGTCGGCGATTCAGAAGCTTTTCTATTTCACGCTCACCTTCGATCCAATCATTCATACTCATTCTCTTCCTTCTCCATCTTCTCCAAGCTCTCAAGTTCTCTCTCTCTCACTCTAATGTTGTAGGATTTTCGAAAATCCCATTTAAATGAAAGTTAGCTTCCTATTTATAGAAAATCCAAAGCTAAGGTAAAATAGTCATTTCGCCCCCCCAAACCTCCTTACTATTAATTACTTAAGCACTAAGTTTACTTAGCCCTTAAGTTTTCTTAGCCTTTAAGTTTACTTAGCTCTTAAGCATAAGCATTTTACTTAGCTATTAAGACTAATCGTATTTTACGCATCTCATTCTCGTATTCTCTTCGTATATAGTTCGTACGATATTTGTATTATACGTCGTAATAATTTTCATACTATACTCGTAAAATAACTAGTTTTACACACGTATTTCTTATGCATAATAACCCTAATTATTATACGAAATCATTAAATCTCGGAACTCACTTTCCTAACCTTTAGGTTTTAAGTCAGCTTAAAACTTCGTTTTTTGCCATATAATGTAAATATTATTGAATATTCCATTACGTCTTAGAATTCTATCTCCGAGCATAAACGGATAAATAGTGTCTATTTCGTCTTTTTCCCCGGAAATATTGTTGTTCTCAGAAAATTTTCATTTTTGTCTTGAAAATCCTTATTCGTTCAGTCTAGCTCATAGCCAGAATCCTCCCGATTTATAATCATCCTAGGTTTTAGAATGATTAATAAACACATAGTATATAATATTATTAATAAAAATTCCTTTTATTAATAACTAATTCTTTAAACTTAAATTCTGGACAACTCGAATTTCTGGGTTGTCACAACATTCATATGGTTTAAGCAAGAATGAGCATAACTTGCTCAGCAAGTATGACAATTCCAATAAATAGCCTGCTTGAAACATAGGAATCGTATATCTTCAATAGCTAAACAATAGTTATGAAGTACTATCGATAATTCAAAATAGCACTTCTTTTCATTTAAAACATTTCACAATGAATAACATTCATTATACATATAACTCGGTCCAAGACCTTGAGCATTTCATAATATCTTTAAAAATGACAACCCGGAACTAAGTCCGTAAGTCCGACATTACTTACGAGCACGTCTAGGTGATCAACCTATAGTACTCTATGTTGATCAACACTACTTTCTTTAAATGTATGTACGTGTCTGTCGTTTGACGACAAAACATTTATTCAAGCATACTCAGTCTTCTTTTGAAAACCACACCAAATAGTTTGACAAAACATAACAACATTAACAATAGTTCGATAGATTATAAGAAATCCAAAGAAACGTCTTAAGTCTAGTCGAAGGAATTGGCTTTGACTTCATCCTTCATTAATTCATGAGTAAGATACATGAATTACAAAGCTTGTCCAAAGAATTTAGACAAGGGTTAGAACACTTGCCTTTAGCGTCTTCTACAGTCAATACAAATTCTCTTTGAGTCTTTAAGGTCTCTATAATATATGATCACATAATATACCACATTAGGTCATAAACAAGCATGCATAGTTCCTAAAGTATCTTACTCTTTTTCGCAATCTAATCATGCTTTAGATTGTTTAACATTGGTTCAAGTTTATCACATTACCTTGTTCTTATGTTCACATTCGACTTATCTTTAACCTTTAATGTATTACTTAAGGTTTACAGCATCCTAATTGATGTTACTTTAGGTTTAGTAATATATTAATTCATTATTAATCAACAAACTTCCTTTTTATCTTTATAAGCTTTCATTACTATGCTTGGTCTAGTATCGCAATCGCTGTGACGCGCGACTTCCATTCTCTATCTTTGCGATGCTACGCCCTCTTTAGTGGTTGAGGTTCAAACTCGGCACATGGTATGAGTCTTAGTTCAGGTTGGCCGTCTTTGCGACTTGAAACTTCGATGAGGTTATGGCATTTATTGGTATTTAATAAATACCACCTATTTGGTTTTGGTCAGGCACATGCCACTGCGGCACCAGATAATCTTGACATATTTTCTACTTAGTGAACTTCTCAAACTCACAATTTGTTCATTTTAAGTTCGAATTGGCTCGTTCAGAAGCCATTAGCTCACAAATCACATACTCTACATGTTTAAGCAAGAATTTTACATTTTTGAATCCGTTAACACGAAATTCACCTTTTAGATCATTTTTAACGAAAATGATAAATGTTCGTGAATGTTCAATGCTTGTTTCTTCATTCTAAGTCGGAATTCAGTCATGTTCGAGTCCGCAACTCTATAATTCCAAATAAGACTTGTCCCCATCGAAAACTAACATTTCTGAGCTCAATGTCAAAATTCGTCTTCCATTCTGAGAATTTTATGATTTCGACCATTATCGTCTAATCGTGTGAATTCCTGCATAACTTCGTTACTTATGATTTGTTCATCGTTTCAAATGGATTCATTCTATTATATTAACATCTTAACATACATAATTCATTAACATATATACATGATAAGTTCTTACTAGTTCTTCATAAGGTTATAACTTATTTAAGTATAGGTTACTTGTTCAAGACTTATTAAGGTTTAAGCCCTTTGATTAGCCATTCTCATTACTTCTTAGCAAACATACTCCACTAATCAACACTTTTCTATCAAACTACAATTAAAGAGATTCAAGATTAATGTTATAGGATTCTTACCCTTGAAGATCACTTGGTTAATCTATGTTCTTCTACTTGTTGCTTGAACTAACAAAGTCTAGCTTTTTCTCTCTAACAAATAAGCACTTAAATGTTTGTTGGATGAAAGTTAACAAGTAACAAATGATCTAACACTCCTTCTATTTATAAGAAAACCAAGGTTAGGGTAGTTTAGTCAATAAACCATCCCACCTCATTACTAAACCTCCTTACTATTCATTACTTAGCCATTAAGTTTACTTGTTCATCTCCTCCTTTGCTTGGCCATCACAACTCTAACTTAGCCACCAAGATCACCCATGTGATTATGGGGCCCACATGGGTTGCCCCATGGGTCATGCTTACCCATTGGATTCTTAGTTTGGGCTTTAAGTTCAATTAACATAACTTATGCATTGGGCTTGCATTTAACAAACACATTGGGCTTTAACATTACTTACACTTGGCTTGCACATTAATTCTTATTGGGCTTTATTCTTCCTACACAATCCTAATAGTCCATTAAATATGGCTTAAAGCCTTTAGAATGTATTGTCTACGTATTATCTCGTATTCTAACTCATATACTCATTCAAAATATACGAAATACCATCATTCATATATACTCGTATAATACTTCGTATCATACTCGTAGTCCTTACTTCGTACAACACTTACGTATCATACGATCATCATTTATCTCCTCAGCGTTTTACTTTCCCTAACGTTCTCGAATTAAGTCCGCAGGCGAAAACCTGCGTTTGCCATACATGAATTATTATTACATAAACCATCTTCCTTTGATATTCTATCATTATGTATTTCTCAGAAGTTCAAAAATAATTCCCGAGCAGAAAACAATGAATAGTGTTTTTCAAAAAATTTCTCGGAAAACTTTTATTTTCGTCTTGGAAATTCAAACACTTTAATTCCTTCACGTAGCCCAAATACTACGACTTTCCGACATATCTAGGTTATAGAATAACATTCATCTTACTAACACATAATAATAACATATAATATAATTTTATTCATTGTTTAATTAAATAAAATTATTTTACAATAAATCTGAATTTTCTCGGTCGTTACGTCCTTCTCCCTTATAAGGATTTTGTCCCCAGAATCACGTCTTACATTAAGCAAATAATTGAGGGTAATTCGTCTTTATCTTTTCTTCAAGTTCCCACGTTGCTTCTTCGACATCGTGGTTTTTCCATAACACCTTTACCGAAGGTAAACCTTTGTTCCGCAGAACTTGTTCTTTTCTATCTATGATTTGAATAGGCACTTCTTCGTACATCAAGTCCTTCTCGATATGAATAGGTTCATATTCTATCACGTGCTTATAATCTGGCTTATAAGGACGTAACACAGATACATGGAATACATTATGTATTCTTTCTAATTCTGGAGGTAACGCTATTACGTAATCTACCTCTCCTACCCTTTTTAATACCTCAAAAGGTCCTATAAACCTTGGACTTAACGTTCTCTTCTTTCCAAAGCCTATCTTACCTTTCCAGGGAGATACCTTCAGAAATACGTATGAACCTACTTCAAACTCCTTATTTACTCGATGCGAGTCCGCATACTTTTTCTGTCTGTTTTGAGCTGCATCTGTTGTCTGCTGCACCAATTCTAGTCCTAGCATACGGCGTTCTCCCACTTCATCCCAACACAATGGTGTTATGCACTTCCTTCCGTATAAAGCTTCATAAGGCAGTATGCTTATGCTTGCATGATAACTATTGTTATAAGCAAACTCTACCAGCGGTAGATGATCATCCCAACTACCCTTGAAATCCATGACGCAAGATCTTAACATATCTTCTAGCGTCTGAATTGTTCTCTTGCTCTACCCATCAGTTTGTGGATGATAAGTCGTACTCAACTTCAGCTGCGTTCCCATCTGTTCTTGCAGACTCTTCCAAAAGTTCAACGTGAATCGTGGATCGCGATCTGACACAATCGAAACTGGTACTCCATGTCTGGAAATGACTTCCTTAACATACAGTTTAGCTAATTGGTCTAAGTTATACTTAACCTTTATTGGGAAAAAGTGAGCCGACTTCGTCAACCGATCCACTATTACCCAAATCACGTCATACCCCTTCCGAGTAATTGGAAGTCCCACCACAAAGTCCATCGTGATATGCTCCCACTTCCACTCCAGAATTTCCAATAACTGTAACAAGCCACTTGGTCGTTGATGTTTGGCCTTGACTTTCTGACAAGTCAAGCACCTACTCACGTATTTTGCTATCTCTCTCTTCATGTTCGGCCACCAAAAACTCTGTCGAAGGTTTTGATACATCTTAGTGCTACCAGGATGAATCGAGTACCTCGAGCTATGAGCCACTTGTAACACTTGCTTCTTTAATTCAGTCTCATTTGGAACCCAAATTTTTCCTTAAAATCTTAATAATCCATAATTATCAAGACTATACTTTAAATCTTTTTCATCAGTTAACCGCTTCTTCATCTGGTCACACTCCTCAGTTCAAAGTTGCACCTCATTGACTCTCTCTACTATGGTAGATTGAATCTCCGATGTAAACAAACTTTGTCCCGAATCACTCGACAACTTCACCTCTAACTCCATCCTAGCCATCTCTGTTATTAACTCAATTTGAGCCGTTAACATGGATAACTTTTCCCGACTCTTCCTACTTAAGGCATCGGATTGTCCAAAATTTATGTTAAAGAATTAGTTATTAATAAAATGAATTTTTATTAATACTATTATGTGCTATGTGTTTATTAATCATTCTAAAACCTAGGATGATTATAAGTCGGGAGGATTTTGGCTACGAGCTATACTAAACGAATAAGAATTTTCAAGACGAAAATAAAAAAATTCCGGGAACAAAAATATTTTTGGTGAAAAAGAAGAAATAGGCACTATTCACCCGACGAAACCTAAGGGTTAGGGTTTGAATAACCTAAGCCTTTTCGAGAGGTTGGTATGTCAAAATGACATTCCGTCAAAAGATTTGACGATAATATATCATGAAAAGTTAAGTAAGTCGATAAAAGTTTTTCTCGAAAAACGTGCAGAAATCGAACAAAATAAAAATGACGAAAAGTATTTTTATGTACTTTTCATTTGTTTAACTACGTTATGGGAAAATGTTAAGGAAAACACTTAACATAAAAAAGTGGTTTTCAGTTTTTTGGAGTTCCGAAGAATGTGTAAAAGTTAGACTGTAGAGGAAATACGAAATATCCAAAAATATTTGGATTCCAAGAATCGCATTTTTCCAAACTGTCAGAATCATGAAGCTTCCAAAGGAAGCTTCGTGAATAGTAAATATGTGTGAATAGTAAGCAGGTGTGAATAGTAAGGAGGTGTGAATAGTAAGGTGGTTTGGCGAAATGACTAAAATGCCCATAGCCTTAAAAATCTATAAAAGGAAAGCTTAATTCATTTGTTGGTTAATGAAAAATTTTCCAATACTTGAGAGAGAGAGAGTTCGGATGAAGTGGAAGAGGAAGAGGAAGAGCTAGCCCAAGTGCAGGCTTTGTCCAATGGAAGAGAATTAAAGAAGAAAGGCAAACCGAAACCTAGCTTCTAAGTAATTTTTTCTTTATGTTTTCTATATTAAAACATAGCTTAATGAGAATAAGAAGTAAAGGATGTTAAGAATGGTTTCATATGGTTGAAATCATGACAAAATGAAGAAATAAGAATTAGAAATTTAGTTTATATATTTCTTAAGGAAGTATAAGTTTCGTAATGAATTATAGCGACCCAAATGAATCATATAAACGATTCGGTGATATTACTAAGGAATGATGTTTTATAACTTTAAATTCCAAGGAAAAGTTAAATCGTAATCAAAATATCGATTAAAAATGAAGAACGAGCAAAGAACATGCGAAGAACACGATGAACGTTCTTGATGGACAAATTTAAAACCATTGCAGAATAAGTTGTTGTTGATGAACAAGTTTAAAACCATCGCGTATAAGTTAGTTTCTTTTTTCTTGGTTAGGAACGGCAGAAACCTTCATAAAGAACGGATTCAACTTAGCTATAACGAAGTTATAGCAAAAATTTTGGAAACGACAAACGACAAACAAGAATTAGATAATATGTAGATGAACCTCAACATGTAGGGTTTCATAAGAATGTAAGAGAACTTAGAAAATGTGAGTCGTAGACTCAAGAACGAACGAGTTTCGAGTTTGGATGACCGAATTACGGACGAGCGGACGAAGAACGTTAATAACGTAAAATGAGCGAGTAAGAAAATTTAGGCAAATCTAATGGCATGTTATCGAATTTGGAATAAATTTCTGTCGGGGGTGAGTTGAAGTACATAAGATAAGGGGAGAATGACTTTGGAACAACCTCGTTCTGAGTTATAATGAAGAAGATAAGAGATTTTGAAGTAAGCATTTCAAGCATTTAAAAGACTTAGAGAAATTTTCAATGTTTTGGTCTTCTGTAACGCAGCAGCCTTGATTGATCTTTGGGGGAGGTGCACGCATCGCATCGACTGGGCCATCGACTCATCATTGAGTTGCCTGCATGTCATGAGAGGGAATAGGGAACCCGGCCCTTGTCACGGGTAAGTGGCAATGCCTAGAAGTGAGCTTTTTATTGCTCAATTATTGGGGGATGTGCAAGAAAGAAATATGAACGTGTAGTTCACCTAATGTAACTCTTAAGCAAGTGATTTAAACCTTTACTAAAGGTTAAACGTAAAGATTTAACGAGATTAAAAGACATGGAATGTAATGAACGTAAACACAACACATTTGCGATGAACGATCGGTCTAAGCAAACAACGAACCGTATGGCTTCGACATTAAGAAAGAATAATGAACATGGGGTTCATGGGTTGGATAACAATTGAAAGCGATTAAAACCTTGGGTATAGGTTGAATGAGAGATTAAGAAACAAGCAACGTGAATGCTGAATACGTAAACAATTCTCGTGGATCGTATTCGCGTCGGGCGAACGTTCTAAGTATACATTGGTTGTATGACTTGGATGTTGATGAAAGTAGTAAGTAAGCTATGAATTATCAAGAAAGTCATAGCGAAAGGTAATATGAGTAATGAAAATCTGATATGGGTCAGATAAAGAAAGTAAGTAGGCGTTAAACACTTTAGCCGATGTGAGGGTTGAGTGTACGCGAATATTGAAAGGGTAGAACCTACACTCCGTGTATGGTTTGACCGTAAGGTAATGAAAGATGATGATTAAACCTGTTAATGGTAAAGAAATAGAATTAATGAGAATGACGTATAACGTTAAGAAGTCGAGTTAATAATTATAACTTGAATAACGTTTCGAGTTAAATGAACCGGACGTTATAACATGCGAATAAGGTAATGTAAAATGCTTAACGCTAGGAATGTGTAGAATTAATGTTGAATGATCGTTTTGAGTATAGAAAAGACTGTATGACTTGGACGATAAAGAATGAATCTTGAGGTATGGCATTTAGTTGCCAGAAAGCCATAAGGAATAAGAAGTTGACTTAACGAACATTATAGTTTAATGGTTTGGATAGGTTAAGATAAAGTTAAGTTAAAGTACAGTCGTAAATCTTTGATGGTTGACATATGGGAGCTGGGCTAAACAATTCCTTCAGAGAGCGGAGGTATATACGAAACTAGTAACCGATCTAACTCACTGTGAAAGACAGTGTAGACGAGACGGGAACTTGTTTGTTGGTTATTTATGGGAAACCACTCAGAGTACTATATGGATTACTAGCAGAGACATGATGTGTGCTGAGTCCTAGAAGGGTTTTAAGAAGAAGATAAAAATGTCAATCATCAAAGATGATGATCGTAAGAGTAAGACATCTCCGTATGTCATGAAGCCTTAAAGCGGTAAAGAGAGTTGGTCGCATAAACTTAGATTACAAGAACGTGAACCTTAAGGAGTAAAGTTAAGTTTAACCAATGTGTAAGTCAAGTATATGAGTAATTGGTGTATGTGTTCTTTCCTTATGTGTTATATAGGGTTTGGAATGAATAGTTCAGCATAAACTATAAGTTGTAGCTGTGTGTAAGGCAAGTTTCCTAACTTCATTCATATTACATGAATGCTAGTGTCTTAAACCATTCAGATGTTGAACTTAAGAAGTCTTGTCTATGTGCATATGTGCGATATATGTACAAGGTGGTAGAATGTATGAGGTCTTGAGCCATAATTTGAACACTTTGGTATTTCTATGAGATGAAATGTTCTATAATTGAACTGTTCAATATGAGTATGTTCTGTTTATACATGAACCGTTATTGTTTAGTATGTGCTAATGATTCTAGCCAGACAAGATGTGTATGGAAAAGGTAGAAGAATGAAAGTATTTGAAAGTAAATATGACTAATGTTTTAAGAAGATAAGAATCCAGATTATTCCTATTATTCGAGTTGCTTCATAACCTTTGTTAGGTTATGGAAGTCTTAAAAGAATGTTTGAATTCTTGAATAAATTTTTGTTATGCCAATAGAATGGCATGTTATCCGATTAAGAATAAATTTCTATCCAATGGGAGTTGAAAGTACGTAAGATAAGGGAGAGAATGGCTTTGGAACGACCTCGTTCCGAGCTATAACGAAGAAGATACGAGATTTTGAAGTAAGCGTCTCAAGCATTTAAAAGAATTAGAAAAAATTTCAATGTTTTGGTCTTCGCACATAACGCTTGATTGAGCCTTGGGAGGCTATGCGTGCTTACTAGGCCATCACTACTAACGAGTGGCGCCACAAAGGCGCAGAGAGGAAGGGGGCTGGCATTTAACGGCAAAAGTGCGAAGGCAATGCTCAGAAGTGAGCTTTTTATTGCTCAATTATTGGGGGATGTGCAAGAAAGAAATATGAACATGTAGTTCACCTAATGTAACACTTAAGCAAGTGATTTAAACCTTTAGTCAAGGTTAAACAGAAAGATTTAACGAGATTAAAAGACAGAATGTAATAAATGTAAACGCAATGCAGTTGTGATGAACGATCGGTCTTAGCATACAATGAACCGTATGGCTTCGACATTAAGAAAGAATAATGAACATGGGGTTCATGGGTTAGATAACGATTGAAAGCAATTAAAACCTTGGGTAAAGGTTAAATGAAAGATTAAGAAACGAGCAACGTGAACTCTGAATACGTAAAAAATTCTCGTAGATCGTATTCACGTCGGGCGAACGTTCTAAGTATACATTGGTTGTATAACTTGTGTAACACCCGAGATTTTCGAATTTTGAATGAATTAAATTTTTATTTGATTATGTGAATAAAATGAATTTAATTGATTTATTATTTGAGTAGGATGTTTGAAGGTCGTTCTATGACCTAGAATATACTGATGTGGTTAGTATTCTGGCTTTGTGCTAGTATTAATGGTTGTGAATTATCAAGACGAAAACGAAGGTTTTCCGAGAATGTTTTCGTAAAAACACTATTCATCCGATTTCGTTCGAAGCTAGGGTATGAAATTTTGAGAAACGTATAATGATAGAATGTGACGCCCCTAAATCTGGGTATCTTCCAACTCGACAGATGGTGCTACGCGGTGCTACAGTTCACATAAACATTCAATTGAAATACCTCAAAAGAACGGATATGTCTTATATATATATATTAAAAGAATATTTACATTCCCCAGGTTCTTTACAACCAATACATTGCCTTTGTTATAATATCAATATTATCCCTTACAAAAAAACTATACTATTACATATGAAATCTACGGGTTCGCCTTTGCCTTCCCTTTATCTTTGCTGGATCCATCGGTCCATTCAGTCTTAGCTGCATTCATATGGTTCAAGCAAGAATGGCCTAACTAGCTCATCAAGTACAATAATTCTAGGAAAATAGCATGTTTGAAACATAGGAATCGTATATCTTCGATAACTGAATAATAGTTACGAAGTATTATCGATAATTCAAAATAGCATTTCCTTTTATTCAAAACGTTTTACCATAACAATATTTAGTAAAACATCAATTCTGATTCAAGACCGTAAGCATTTCATAAGTACTTTGAAAAGGACATCCCGGCACGAAGTCCGTAAGTCCGACATAACTTACGAGCACGTCTAGGTGATTAACCTATAGTACTCTATGTTGATCAACACTATATTCATTAAACGTGTATACGTTTAAGTTGTGACAACCTCACGTGCATGTCGTTTGACGACAAAATATTTTAGCATATTCAGTCTACTTTCAAAAACCACAACAATATTAGTTTGGTAAATCCTTATCAACACTTGATAGAATAAACATAGCATACGTCTAGCCGAAAGGATTGGCTTTGACTTCCTCAGAATCTTACCCTTCTTCTCAATCTAAATATGTATTAGATTTGTTATTATTGGTTCTAGCTTTCCATTAGGTCATTCTTACATTCATAAGTAATTGACTTAATCTTAACCCTAAGTGTGCATACTTAAGGTTTAACATATCTTAACAATGTTCCTATAAGATCTTCATTTAAATGCTTATCAAATATTCTTCATGCTTAACATGTAAACATTTATTTATTATCTAGGTTATGAAGTTGGTAATCTGCGGTATGTCACGACTATTGCACTTCTTAGTGCGTACCGCGGTTGGCCACCACTTATTGTTCGAAAATCCGGACTCGACGTCGCGGCGCGAGTCTCTGTGTTATATGTCGCACTGCGGCGTGACTCTCCAAGGGATGATGGCCATTTTGGCTCTGCGGCGCGGACTTAATTGCCTTGGGCAACTGTGCATGGCCAAATTTCAGGCACCGTAAAACTTGGACGGTTTGAAACTTTTGTGAAACTTAGGACTGTGCCGTTATAAGCCGAATTCCTAATCGCTCGTTCAAGAGCCTACTGTTCACAAATTACGTGCTCTATGCGTTCATGCAAGGATTTTATCTATTTTACTTTGTTTGCTAAAATTTCACTTATTAGTTCATTTTAACAAAAATGATAAACGTTCGTGAACGTTCAACGCTCGTTTCTTCGTTCTAAGTCAGAATCTGGTCATTTTTGAGTCCGCAACTCTATAATGCCAAACATGACTTGTCTCAATCGAAAACCAACGTTTATGACTTCAAATACAAAATACGACTTCCATTCCGAGAATTTCACGAATTCGACGATTATCGTCCAATCGTGTAAATTCTGGTGAAACCTCATTACTAATCATTCTAGGTGGATTTTTAATCAACATATCGACATTTCAAGTTACTTATTACACCAACTTATTATTAAAGTAGGTTTTGACTTATTTTTATAAGTCAATGACTTATTCAACTTATTAACTACAAATTCTCATGCTTATGGCTTACTATGAACTTAACTCCAGCAATCAATGTTGTCATACTATATTGAATCTACTAACATCATATGGCAAGTTTTGTATAAAGTTATCAACTTATTTAGATTCAAGGTACTTATTCCTCTTATTCGGCTTAAGTTCATGCATCAATGACGTATTACATGTTCTTAGTATCTAACTTCATTAGATTACACTTCTCTTATCATCCTAGTATGATAGAGATAGAAGAGATAATATTAATTACCTTTGAAGACTACTTGTACTTCTCTTCTCTTGAAAATCTAGCAAAGGAAAGTTAAACTCCAAAGTGCTTATTGGTTCTAACAATTAAGTTGTTTAAAAAGAGAGTTTGTGGAGGAAATAACAAACAACAAATGAATTAAAGGCTTCCTATTTATAGAGGAGCTAAGGTTAGGGCATAATGGTCTTTATGTCATCCCACCTCCTTAAACTAACCTCCTTACTATTCACTTGCTTAATCCTTAAGTTTACTTGCCAACCACAACTGTTATCTCTTACTTGGTTATTACATAAAGTTCTTGCCCATCAAGACTACCCATATTAATATGGTTTGCTCCATGGATCATGGATAATTAATTGGGCTTGCATTAATAATAGTTTGGGCTTCACTTTATAAACCACTTGGGCTTAGAATAAATCCCACATAGGTTTACACCTTTAAGCTTATGGACTTATATTTTATACCAAGTTACATTAATTCATTTCATTAGGTTTTAATACCTACATTCTTAATTTAAGTCCGCATGCGAATTATTGCGTTTTCCATACTTAGATTATTATTACATAATCCATCTCGTCTTGATATTTTAACGTTACGTATTTCTCGGAAGTTCAAAAATAAATCCCAAGCGATAAACGGTGAATAGTGTATTTCGTAAACTTTCACGAAAAACATTTATTTTCATCTTGGAAATTCAAACACATTAATTCATTCACGTGGTTCAAATACTACGATATTCCGGCGTTTTTAGGTTATAGAATGACATACATTTTATTAACACATATAATAACAAATAATATTATTTTATTCATTAATTAATTCTTTCAAGAATTTTTACAAAGGATCTGAATTTCTCGGTCGTTACATTATTCTCCCTTATAAAGATTATGTCCCCAAAATCTCGCCCTACATTACTCAAACAAAATACGGTAATCCTTCTTTATCTTCTCTTCCAATTCCCACGTTGCTTCCTCGACATCGTGGTTCTTCCATAATACCTTTACTGACGATATTACCTTGTTTCGCAGAACTTGCTCTTTTCTATCGATAATTTGAATCGGCATCTCTTAATATGTTAAATCCTTCTCGATTTGAATAGGCTCAAATTCTATCACATGCTTGTAATACGGTTTGTAAGGACGTAGCACTGAAACGTGAAATACATTATGTATTCGCTCTAAGTCTGGAGGTAACGCTACCCTATAAGCTACCTCACCTACCCGTTCTAATACCTCAAAAGGTCCTATAAACCTTGGGCTTAGTTTTCCCTTCTTTCCAAAGCATATCTTTCCTTTCTAAGGAGATACCTTTAGAAATACGTACGAGCCTACCTCAAACTCTCTATTCTCTCGATGTAAGTCTACGTATTTGTTCTGTCTGTCTTGAGCTGCTACGAGACGCATACGAATCAATTTTACCACTTCCGTTATTTGTTGCACCAATTCTGGTCCTAGCATTCGGCGTTCTCCCACTTCATCCTAATACAATGGTGTTCGACACTTTCTCCCATATAAAGCTTCATAGGGCGGCATACCTATGCTTGCATGATAACTCTTGTTATACGCAAATTCTACTAATGGTAAATGATCATCCCAACTACCCTTGAAATCCATGATGCAAGATCTCAACATATCTTCTAATGTCTGAATTCTCCTCTCACTTTGTCCATCTGTTTGTGGATGATATGCTGTACTCAACTTCAACTGCGTCCCCAACTACTCTTGAAGACTTCTCCAAAAGTTTGATGTGAATCGTGGGTCACGATCTGACACAATCGAAACTGGTGCTCCATGTCTGGAAATAATTTCCTTGACATAGAGTGTAGCTAACTGATCTAGGTTATACTTAACTCGAATTGGCAAAAAGTGAGCCGACTTCGTCAACCGGTCCACTATTACCCAAATCGCATCATGTCCCTTCTTAGTAGTCGGAAGTTCCACCACAAACTCCATCGTGATATGCTCCCACTTCCACTTCGGAATCTCAAATAACTGTAACAAGCCACTTGGTCATTGATGTTCGGCTTTAACTCTTTGACAAGTCAAGCACCTACTCACATACTCGGCTATTTCTCTCTTCATATTCGGCCACCAAAAATTCTGTCGAAGGTCTTGATACATCTTGGTACTACCAAGATGAATCGAGTACCTCGAACTATGAGCCTCTTGTAAAACTTACTCCTTTAGTTCTGTCTCATTCGGAACCCAAATTCTTCCTTCAAATCTTAATAATCCCTCATTATCAAGACTAAACTTAATATCTTTTTCATTGGTCAACCGCTTCTTCATCTGGTCACACTCATTGGTTTTGAGCTGCACCTCCTTGACTCTCTCTATGATGGTAGACTGAATCTCCGTCGCAAACAGTCTCTGATCCGCCTCAATTGGCAACTTCACCACTAACTTCATCCTAGCCATCTCTGTTATTAACCCAGTTTGAGCCGTTAACATAGATAACTTCTCCCGACCCTTTCTACTCAAGGCGTCGGCTACTACATTAGCTTTTCTAGGGCGATACAGGATTTCACAGCCATAATCCTTTATTAACCCAGTTTGAGCCGTTAACATAGACAACTTCTCCCGATCCTTTTCTACTCAAGGCGTCGGCTACTACATTAGCTTTTTGGCACGTCTTCATTCCTAACCTTCAGCTGATGATACCCCGTCCTTAGATCTATTTTGGAAAAATATTTTGCCCCTTTCAACTGATCAAAAAGATCATCGATCCTGGGCAATGGATAATTATTCTTTATCGTTAACTTGTTCAACTCCCGGTAGTCGATACAAAGTCTTAACAATCTGTCCTTCTCCTTGACAAACAGTACCGGTGCTCCCCACGATGAAACACTCGGTTGAATGTACTTCATGTCCAATAATTCTTGCAACTGTACCATCAATTCCTTCATCTCCACTGGCGCCATACGATATGGTGCCCTGGAAACTGGTGCTGCTCCTGGCATAATGTCTATTACAAACTCGGTCTCCCTATCTAGCGGAAGACCCGACAATTCACTCGGAAATACGTCCATGAACTCACTCACTATAGGTATTTGTTCCATGGTCGCTCCCACTCTCTGGGTATCAACCACATGACACAAATAACCTACATACCCCTTCCCTCAATAATTTTCTAGTTTGTGTCATGGTAAGACAACACGAACGTCTCGGCGATTTATTCCCGTAAAATATTACATGAGATTGAATTTATGTTTTAATATTTACGCATTTCTTTTGAAAATCTATAATTGCCCCATGATTTATCAACTAATCCATTTTGAGAATTATGTCGAATTCTCCTAACTTTATCGGTATAATATCTACCGATAATTTATAACCTCGAATGTCTACGCAACAACTCCTATGAATATCTTCAACAGGAATTATCTCTTCGTTTTCTACCTTAATATTCAAAGGTATCGGCAAATTTTTGGGAAGTAATCCTAATCGTCTTGCAAAATTATATGCGATAAACGAACAAGTAGCACCCGAGTCAAATAACACGTATGCATTTAAGTCGTTGATCGGAATAATACATGCGACTACGTCCCTTGAAGCCATTGCGTCTTGGATGGTCATATTAAAGGTACGGGCCATCGGCCTACCCGGCTGCACTGGACCCCCAATAGTTAACTTACCACTATTGTCGCCCTTATTCCCGTCCGTCCCCTTCTTTGGGCAGTTCTTTTCCATGTGGTCAGTTGACCCACATACAAAGCATCCATGGTTCTTCTTCGGGCTTGGACAGTTTGGCGCAATATGCCCCTCCTGTCCGCAGTTATAACACACGGCCTTACCTTTGAGACAGACTCCTAAATGAGTCTTCCCGCAGGTCTTGCATGCCTCCATCCTCCTTTTTTAGGTCCCCTAGTTTCACTACGGGATTCCCCGAGCTACTCACCTTCCTCTTATACCCTTCGCCACTCCCGCTGGCACCTTCACCCTTTATTCCCCCATCCACCTTCCCCCTAATTTTCTTGTCCGTGTGGTTTTGGCTCAACGCCTAGCTACCACCTTCGGCAATTATTGCCTTCTCTAAAACAATTCGAAAGGAAGTACTTTGGAACACTGAGATACGATTATAGAGCCAGGGTTTCAAGCCCTACTCGAACCGTCGAGCTTTCTTCACCTCGGTATCCACTCAGTGTGGAGCGAACCTTGCTAGTTCATTAAACTTGATGGCGTACTGGGGAACCGTTATGTCACCTTGTTTCAAATCTAAAAACCGCATCTCCATCCTTCCCTGCATACTCGTGGAAAAGTAGTTCTCGTAAAAGTAGTTCACCCACGTTATAACATCTATTCCGGCCCTCGTCTGATTGGCCTCCCACCTAAAGTTGGCCTCTCCCTTCATCATGTAGGCTGTAGAGGCAACCTTTTGGGCCTCGTCAACATTTGCTATCACAAATCCCTTCTCGATCTCCCTCGCCCACGTTTGGGCTTCGATAGGGTCCGTAGTTCCTTTGAACTCCGGTGGACCCACACTCTTAATGTCCTTGAATGTTGTAGCTCGTACTACACCAGGATTTACGGGGATATTAGCCCCAGTTTGATTAAACGATGCGGTTAAAAGGTTCACAAATTCCTGCATGGGGTTAACCGGACCTCCCTCCGGTTGATTCGTGCTCGCACCTTCGTTACGTGGTACTCTTCTTGGCGGCTTTTTGTTGTTACAATAAACACATATTTTGTTATTATTCATTCCCGGTCAGTTAGTTATTATTCAATATTAAACAATAACTTAAGCATTCGTTACTTAACATTTTTTAGAAAAAGAAACTTATATTAATTCATTGTAGTATAATACTACATCGGTTACATAACACAACCTAAGCCGAAAACTTTACTTTCCCGCCATTGCTTTCCAAAAATTGGGATTTACAAAAGACTACCCTTGATTATACAAAAGAGGGTTTTACGTCGCTACTAGATACAAAAATATATACATATCTAACTATTCTAGTCACTACTAGATTACATTTGCCTTAAAAGCATTTTCAAAATCCGCCTTAGTAAGAAACCCCAATAATATCACTACCGATAAGATGCACGGCGTCGCCTGTCTCACGAGATAACCATTTTACACCTGAATCGAAATCCTCATGAGAATTCCTATGGATATAGGACATTCTCCATATCTTCTGCTTCTTGGTCTTTAGCTCCTCCCTGAGCTCAAGGACCTCCTGTTTTAACCCATGGACCTTGTCCTTGGCTAAAACCCTTTCATCATGTTCCTGCTTCCACATGGACTCCACGTCCGTCTGATCCTCTATAACCGCTTGGAGCTCTGCCTTCATCTCCTTAACCTCCTGGCAGTAGTGGATATTCCTATCTATTACTGACATGAATAAAGACATCATTGACTCCCCCGGAGCCGTCTCTGCTGCTATAGCTACTGGGTTGAAGGACACTGCTTCCACTTCTTCTTCTATCATGCCATCAAATACTGACATGAGATCTAAACTTTCTAAGTCTCCAGACTCAATAACCACAATCTCGAGATCTGCCACTATGGGACTCGGTATAATCTCTACCTGATTAATCGATTCTTCAATGACTACTTGTACGTCTCTATTTTCTCATGACATCTACAATAACATAAAAGTTTGATTAGTACACGTTAGTAGAATAATAAAAACACATAACATATATAATGAATTTTTATAAGGTTAACTTCCATCTTTTATTCTTTGACTTTTCTTAAGGTTATAACTTAAGGTTTTATTTCCCCCCCTTAAGTTTTATAACCTAATGCTTTGATACCAACCTGTGACGCCCCCAAAACCTGGGTATCTTCCAACCCGACAGACGGTGCTACACGGTGCTACAGTTCACATAAACATTCAATTGAAATACCTCAAAAGAACGGATATGTTATATATATATATATATATATATCAAAAGAATATTTACATTTCTCAGGTTCTTTACAACCAATACATTGTCTTTGTCATAATATCAATATTATCCCTAACAAAAAAACTATACTATTACATATGAAATCTACGGGTTCGCCTTTGCCTTCCTTTTATCCTTGCCAAATCCATTGGTCCGTTCGGTCTTAGCTGCATTCATATGGTTCAAGCAAGAATGAGACTAACTAGCTCAGCAAGTACAACAATTCTAGGAAAATAGCATGCTTGAAACATAGGAATCGTATATCTTCGATAACTTCGATAACTGAACAATAGTTACGAAGTACTATCGATAATTCAAAATAGCATTTCTTTTTATTCAAAACGTTTTACCACAACAATATTCAGTAAAACATCAATTCCGGTTCAAGACCGTAAGCATTTCATAAGTACTTTGAAAAGGACATCCCGGCACGAAGTCCGTAAGTCCGATATAACTTACGAGCACGTCTAGGTGATCAGCCTATAGTACTCTATATTGATCAACACTACATTCATTAAATGTGTATACGTTTAAGTTGTGGCAACCTCACGTGCCTGTCGTTTGACGACAAAACATTTTAGCATATTCAGTCTACTTTTGAAAACCACAACAATATTAGTTTGGTAAATCCTTATCAACACTTGATAGAATAACATAGCATACGTCTAGCAGAAAGGATTGGCTTTGACTTCCTCAGATACTAACTCATGCGAAGAATACATGAATCACAAAGACTTGTCCAGATCAAACTGGAACAAGGGTTAGAGTACTTGCCTTTAGCGTCTGCTTATAGATATAACACGTGCACTTTACGTCTTTAAGGTCTCTACATTAAATAATAACATCACATAGCATATTAGGTCAGGAATGATTACACATGGTTCCTAAAGAATCTTACCCTTCTTCTCAATCTAAATACGTATTAGATTTGTTATTATTGGTTCCAGCTTTCCATTAGGTCATTCTTACATTCATAAGTAATTGACTTAATCTTAACCCTAAGTGTGCATACTTAAGGTTTAACATATCTTAACAATGTTCCTATAAGATCTTCATTTAATTGCTTATCAAATATTCTTCATGCTTAACATGTAAATATTCTTTTGATATATATATATATATAAGACATATCAGTTCTTTTGAGGTATTTCAATTGAATGTTTATGTGAACTGTAGCATCGTGTAGCACCATCTGTCGGGTTGGAAGACACCCGGATTTGGGGGCGTCACATAGAATACGAAGATAGTATGGAATATCCAATAATAATTCAGTTATGGCAAACGAAGTTTTCGCTTGCGGACGTTTCCGAAAGGGAAATGAAATGCGTATAGTCGTTTCAGATATTATACATATGAAATATGAGTATTATATTAGTATGAATACGAGTTTGGTATGAAGAATAGTACGACGTATAATACGATTATTGTATGAGTATTAGACGAAGAGAATACGGGAGTTATACACGTAGAATACGAGAATTATTAATGAAGTTTGAGTAAAGAATTTAGGTATAATTCAATTGGACTTAAACCAATAGCAAGCCCAACGAATTATATAAGCAAGCCCAAGTCAAAGCCCAATACTAATTATGTCAAGCCCAATCCAAAAAGTTAACCGTGGGTCGAACCGGTGGGTCATGGGATGGGTAAAACCCATGGGGCAACCCATGGGAAGATCCATGAGAGAGTGGACCGGCCACTTGGTGGCCAAGCAAGGTAGGCAACTTGCTCACCAAGTACTTTACTTGGTGACAAAGTTGATAAAGGATGTGCTATGTTGACCATTTCGCCCTTCATGTTGGTTCCCTATAAATATAAGGCTTGTGTTGGTTATTTGGTGTTTTTACAAAGCTTGACCAATACATATTGAGAGAGGTAAAAGCTAGAAATGCTTAATCATTCTACTTTCAAGCAAACCAATAGACGTTTATTAAGAACGTTAATTTCTTCAAAGGTAAATTCTCATAAACCACAATCTTCATCTTTTTCAATTTCTTTCTCGTAGAAGAATCGTGGATGGGTGGAGCATGTTTATTGAGGAGATATAAGGATGCCTATTAATGACTAAATCATTGATAGGTCATGACCAAATAGAAATCGTAAGTGTTTATGTGAGTTAAAACCATAGAAAGTCTTGAACGTTAACTTAGTTATTAATGAATGTTTTGACAGCCGTTATAGCTAAGGAATGTGCCTATTGTTTGGTTACAATGATTATGATGAATCAATGGAGTTTTCCATTTGACTTGGCTTATAGAACATGAGTAACGAAGTTATAGCGAATTTTGCGAAAATAGACGTTAAACGTCGAAAACGTAGAAATCTCAGATTAAGGGTCAAAAGTTGTCATGTGACTTAAAAACATTGGTTTCCAATGTCAACACGTGAGATAAGGTAATTAAGAGTCGTGGGCGAAAGAATCGTAGCATTTCGACTTATAACGAAGAACACGAGTATTGAACGGTCGAAAACGTTAAACGAACGCTTAAAAATGAACTCAAAGGTGAATTCTGAGTTAACAGATACGAAAATGTGAAATTCTTATATGAACACGTAAAGGATGTAATTTGTGAGTTTTAGGCTTTCGAATGGGTCAATTCGGATGTAAAACGAACAAATTAGGAAGCCGGGAGTTTCATTAGAAAAGTGGACTATTTTGGCCAACTGGGTATTGCACTTCTACCAGCAAAGACCAAAACCAAAAGACAAAGTAGTCGTGTCTTGTGATTGCGGACTTACCGAGTACCACCGCTAACTTCATGGCCAGCAAAGGCCACTAGAATACTAAGGATGTCGGCAGCCGCAATACCGATAAAGAGAAAAATGTTGACCAAGTTAAGTTTTGTTCGATTTGAATGTAGACTTAAGGTAAGACATTGAAGGTACTTAATGTTCATAATCAAGCTAACCTTAAATCACTTATAAGGTGATAATATTAGATGATTTAGTAAGGTTTAATAGAAATTAAAGGAAGAACCCGAGAACGTAATAAGTAAACTGTAAATGACATTCAACGTTGGTACTTAACCAATAATTATCGAATGTCGGTTAGTAACGTAAGAACGTTAACGGGTCGTACCAAAGTATAGGAAGTCGAATCGACTTTAATAACGAAGTGAATTCGGATAAGACATAGAAGAGAAAGAAGTTGGTTAGAACCGTAAAGTTAGTTTGCTTGATAACTAATTACAGTGTGCTATGTGAATGTTTCATGTAGATCCTGTAATGACTGAGAATAGTTAAATTATTTATTTGAAGACGCTTGAAGGTAAGTCTTTCTTAACGCTTGCCTAACCTTTGTGTTAGTCAAGTTTTATGTGATGCATGTTATACAATGCATGAATGGTATTAAAGAAAGAGTCGATGCCTGTTTTAACTTGGCTGGACAACTATTGAAGAATTGATTGATTTGTTTACAAGTCTTTTCATATATAACTGTTTACGTTATCCTATGCCAAGTATTTGGTACGGATGAGAAGGTATGTTTGTCTATGTACAAACAAAAGTATTTTTCATCGATTTTACGATGGGCACGCGAGGTTGCCAAATGTTGAACGTAAATACGTTTAACGTAAGAGTGTTGATCAACATAGAGTACAATAGGTTGATCACCTAGAAGTGCTCGTAAGTAAAGACGTGTGGATGTCCTTAGTGCCAGATATCCTTTTAAAGAATGAAAATGAAAAGAGTATGTTCATGGTCTATTGACCGGTTCTTCATTGCCAAGCTATTAAATATACTTTGGAATTGTTGTTATGACATGAGTTGTACTATTCAAATGTTTCATAGTGCTTCATAGTTAATTGTTCATATATGAAAATAAAGCATGAAATTGTTAATGTGATATTCATATGATTCTTTGTTAAGACTTGCTGAGATAGTTATGCTCATTCTTGCTTGAACCATATGTTTGTAGCTAAAGCCCAACGAACTGAGAGTTCTAAGAGAGATAAGGGCAAGGCTAAGATGGACAATTAATCGTCCTGTAATAGATTAGTGTATTTGGTTGTAATATACTTATGAAGAACAATGAATGTATTCGATTTATGAACCTGGGAAAGGATTTATTACAAATGTAATACAAAGATAGTAATTACACTCATTTTGTTGTTATCTCAATGGAATGATTATATGGATTGTAGTATCGTGGAACACCATCTGTCGGGTTGGAAGATACCCGGATTTGGGGGTGTCATAGGTTGGTATCAAAGAATTAGGTTATAAAACTTAAGGGAGGAAGAACCTTAGGCTACTAACCTCGTTAGGAAAGGAAGAGTCCGAAGAAAGTTAACTCGAGTTAAAAAAGTTAATAAGTTATTGAGGAAACTCAGTACCGAAAGATTTAGAAGATGGAAAGTAAACCTAAATTTATTAAATATGATTTGTGCTTAAATTATTGTGTATTATGTACTAATCAATTTGTTATGTGTTATTGTAGATGTCGGTCGATATCTTGATGTATAGGGATATACATGTGGTCAGCCAGGAGTCCGTGAACAGAGTTGAACCGGTACCTGTGCCTATAGCAGACATACCTGTAGTGATTCTAGAAGAGTCAGAGCCCGAGGAATATTACTCGGAGGATGACTATTCGAGGAGACCATGGGAATAGCATCATATCTGAATATGATGATAGATGTGGAGGATGACATGGAGGTGACATCGATTAATACGATGATGCCTGCCCTAGAGTCGACGCCTGCAAAGACTATGAGGGCAATGTACCTCTCAGTGCTTGACCGTAACGTGCAACTGCATAATATGGTGCAGCACCATAAGGAAGAAATCAGTGATCTCTACGGTGCGAAGGAGTTTACAGTGTTAGACTATGAGATAGACCATGATGAGAAAGTGCTCATGACTGACAAGGCTATGGACTATAAGAACGAGGTCGTAGAACTTTGTGAGAAACTGGCTGAAAAAGTCCACAAGATAGCACGAATGTCAAATATAAATGACAATGCGCACGAAGATTTCAAGCTTAAGATAGCTTGTTATTCTATTGAGTTGGGACAAACTCAACATACTATAAGTTGAGATATTGTGTCGATTCTGGAGAACGAGAAGCATGAGAATGCTGTTAGGCAATATTAGAAGTAGTATGGTACATACTTTTGTGTAGTGACGTAAAACCCTCTTTTGTATAATTAAAGGGTAGTCTTTTTGTAAATCCCAATTTTTGTGAAAGTCAATCGCGGGATATATATGTAATAGCTTTTAGGTTATGGAAAGCAACTTGTAAATAGTTCTGATCTATAAAGAAGCATTCTAATATATGAAAGTTTTTATTTTAATTTGCTTTGTTGTGTATGAGTTATTGTTCAGTTGTTTGACGACTAATAACGAAGTAAGCAAATAAGTAATAATGGAACTTTATTTATTTTAAATGCCGCTAAGAAGAAGACAACGTAACCAAGAGGTAGAATCGCATAATGATAACGAGGGGGGGTCCTAATAACCCAAAGTAAGAGTTCGTTAATTTATTAATGGTTGCATTTAACCAAGCTGGGGGTAGAGCACCCGCAGGACCTAGGGTAGCTCGAACGACTACCTTTAAAGAATTTTAGAGTGTAGGTCCACCCGAATTTAAGGGAACGACGGACCCAATGGAGGCCCAGACATGGGTCAAGGAAAAAGAGAAGGTGTTTGTTATTACAAACGTATCTGAGGCGCAGAAGACTTCTTTTGCGACCTATATGATGAAAGGGGAAGCCAACTACTGGTGGGAGACTCACTAGGGTGGGGCTGGAACAGAAACTGTTACATGGGACCAGTTTAAGAAGGTGTTCTTCGAGAACTACTTCCTTACTAGCTTGCAAGGGAGGATGGAGATTAAGTTCCTCGAAATTAAACAGGGGTACATGACTGTTCCCCAATATGAGACCAAATTCAATGAATTAGCAAGGTTCGCTCCACACCAAGTGGACATAGAGGAGAGCAAGGCTCGTAGGTTTGAACATGGCCTAAAACCCTAGCTCTATAGTAGGATATCGGTTTTTCAGAGTGCTTCATATGGGACCATTTTGGAAAAAGCGATAATAGCGGAAGGTGGTAGTGAGGCGTTGACCCAATATCATAAGGATATAAAGAATAAGAGTAAGGGAGAGGGAGGAAATAAGGCAGAGGTTGCCAGCGGTAGTGGCAATGTGCTTAAGAGAAAAAAATTTTAACCTTGGGAATACTAGGGTGAAACAAGGGGATCCTAAACATAGGATGGAGGCATGCAAGACATGTGGTATGACTCATCTGGGAGTCTGCCTGAAAGGGAAAACGGGTTATTATAACTGTGGACAGGAGGGTCACCTATCTCCCAACTGTCCTAATCCTAAGAAAAGCCGGGAATGTTTTTTTTGTGGGTCGGTGGACCACATGGCAAGAAATTGCCCGAAGAAAGGGGCGGAGGGTAGTAAAGGTTCCGGTAGTGGCAATTTGGTCATTACTGGACCAACAACATTATTGGGTAGATCCTCAGCCCGAACGTTTAATATGACCGTCCAAGATGCGGTTGCATCAATGGATGTAGTAGCATATATCATTCCAGTCAACTAGATAAATGCTTACGTGTTATTTGACTCAGGTGTTACTTGTTCTTTTATAACATGTGGATTTGCTAAGCAATTGGGATTAAATCCTGGAAAGTTAGAAACCCGAGGTGGTGTAAACCTAAGGCTTTCTAAGAAACCTGAGGTGGTGTTTTATGGTAATAAATCACCGGGACGTTCTTGTTGTCTAACCATGACACAAGCTAGGAAGATGTTGAAGAAGAGGTGTAAGGGTTATCTGTGTCATGTGGTGGATACCCAAAGAGTGGGAACATCATTGGAACCGATAGTAGTAATTCAAGAATTCGCGGATGTGTTTCCGGAGGAGTTACCCGGTATTCCGCCAGATAAGGAGGTAAAATTCGTGATTGATTTGTTGCCGGGTACGACACCAGATTCAAAGGCACCATATAGGATGGCGCCAGTTGAGATGAAGGAGTTAATGGTTCAATTATAAGAACTATTAGATAGAAAGTACATTCAACCGAGTGTGTCTCCATGGGGAGCATCGATATTGTTTGTAAAGAAAAAAGACATATCGTTACGACTTTGTATCGACTATCGAGAGTTGAACAAGTTAACGATTAAGAATAAATACCCGTTGCCCAGGATCAATGATTTATTTGATCAGTTGAAAGGAGCAAAGTATTTTTCTAAGATAAATTTGTGGACGGGGTATCATCAATTGAAAATGAGAAAGGAGGATGTACCTAAGACGGCGTTCAGAACTCGTTATGGGCATTACGAGTTTTTGGTTATGTTGGTTGGGTTAACAAATGCGTCAGCCGCATTCATGGATATGATGAACAGTGTTCAAACAGTATTTGGACAAGTTCATTATAGTGTTCATTGATGATATTCTAGTCTATTCTAAGACGCCAGAAGATCATGCCTAACATCTAAGATTAGTGTTGGAAACACTATAGAGGGAGAAGTTGTATGCGGAATTCACTAAGTGTGAATTTTGGCTTGAATGAGTGTAGTTTCTAGGACATGTTATAGATAAAGATGGCATATCCATAGATCCAGCAAAGGTGGAAGCAGTAAATGAGAGGGAGCAACCAAAAATGCCAACCGATGTTAGGAGTTTTCTGGGGTTAGCGGGATACTATAGAAGGTTCACTTAGGACTTTTCTAAATTAGCTACTCCATTAACAAATCTGACAAGGAAGTCGGTGAAGTATGTATGGACAGAAAAGTGTGAGCATAGTTTTCAAGAACTAAAAGGGAGGTTGAGTGAGGCACCTGTATTATCTTTACTAGATGATACGGGGAATTTTTTAGTTTATAGCGATGCTTCGCATAGAGGACTAGGTTGTGTGCTTATGCAGCATGGCAAGGTCATTGCGTATACATCGCGTTAGTGAAAGGATTATGAGAAGGTTTATCCTACTCATGACCTAGAATTGGCAGTTGTAGTGTTTGCTTTAAAAATATGTAGACATTATTTATACGGGGAGAAGTGTGAGATATACACAGACCACAAAAGTTTGAAATATATCTTCACATAGAAGGAGTTGAATATGAGGCAGAGAAGGTGGTTAGAGTTGATAAAAGATTATGACTGTGATATCTTATATCATCCGGGGAAGGCGAATGTAGTAGTCGACACGTTGAGTCGGAAGGGTAGGGAAAAGCTGTCAATGTTAACGACTCAGAATGAGTTAATAACAGAGATGGCCAGGATGGAATTAGAAGTTAAGTTGCCAAGTGAAACAGTAGAGAAGTTATTCTCAATAGAGACTCGACCAACGATAGTGGAACGGGTTAAGGAAGTACAGATAAGTACTGAAGAATGTGAGCGAATGAAAAAGATAATGAAGGATGACGTGAAGACTAAGTATAACCTTGATAAAGAAGGTTTACTTCGTTTTGAAGGAAGAATTTGGGTTCCAAATATTTCCGAGTTGAAAGAAGAGATTATGTGTGAGGCTCATAGTTTGAGGTACTCGATACATCCTGGTAGTACTAAGATGTATCAAGACCTTCGTCAGAACTTTTGGTGGCCGAACATGAAAAGGGGCAGAATACGTTAGTAAGTGCTTAACTTGTCTGAAAGCTAAGGCTGAACACCAAAGACCGAGTGGATTGATACAGCCACTGGAGATTCCGGTGTGGAATTGAGAACATATCACCATGGACTTTGTGGTAGGACGTCCAACTACGAGAAAATGATACGATGCTATTTGGGTAATAGTTGATCGGTTAACTAAATCGGCTCATTTTCTACCAATAGGAGTTAGGTATAATTTAGAGCAGTTAGCTAAGCTTTATGTCAAAGAAGTCATTTCTAGACATGGAGTATCTGTTTCGATTGTGTCAGATCGTGATCCAAGATTCACGTTGATCTTTTCGAGGAGTTTGCAAGAACAAATGGGAACGTAATTGAGGTTGAGTACGGCGTATCATCCCCAGACGGATGGACAAAGTGAACGAACTATTCAAATGCTAGAATATATGTTAAGATCATGCGTTATGGATTTCAAGGGAAGTTGGGACGAACATCTACCTTTGGTAGAATTCGCTTACAACAATAGTTTTCACGCTAGTATAGGTATGTCGCCATACGAAGCGTTGTATGGAAGGAAGTGCAGAACACCACTTTGTTGGGATGAAGTAGGTGAACGTCGAATGTTGGGATCTGAGATGGTACAAGTGCAGACATGGTGAAGCTTATAAGAGCTCGATTAGTAGCGGATCAAGATAGACAACGAAAGTATGCAGATCCTCATCGAGAGAAGAGGGAGTTTAAAGTAGGTTCATATGTCTTTCTAAAAGTATCGCCTTGGAAAGGGAAGATACATTTTGGGAAGAAAGGGAAGTTAAGTCCAAGGTTTGTAGGACCTTTTGAGATTTTAAGAAGGGTAGGAGAGGTAGCTTATGAAGTAGCCTTACCTCCAGAAATGGAAAGAATACACAATGTATTTCATGTGTCTGTGTTGCGTCCTTATAAACCAGACTACAAGCACGTAATAGAGTATGAATCTATTTAAGTAGAAAAAGACTTAACATATGAAGAACTTCCGATTCAAATTATTGATAGGAAGGAACAAGTCTTGAGAAATAAAGTAATACCTTCAGTAAAGGTAATTTGGAGTAACCACGATGCTGAAGAAGCAAAGTGGGAGCTCGAAAGTAAAATAAAGGAAAAGTTTCCTCATTTGTTTATGTAAGAATAGTGAGATTCTGGGGACAGAATCCTTATAAAGAGGGAAGAATGTAACGCCCGAGAATTTTGAATTTTGAATAAATTCAATTTTTATTTGATTATGTGAATTAAATGAATTTAATTGATTTATTATGTGAGTAAGATGTTCGAAGGTCATTCTATGACCTAGAATATACGGATGTGGTTAGTATTCTGGCTTTGTGCTAGTATTAATGGTTGTGAATTATCAAGACAAAAACGAAGATTTTTCGAGAATATTTGCGTAAAAACACTATTCATCCAATTTCGTTCGGAGCTAGGGTTTGAAATTTTGAGAAACGCGTAATGATAGAATACGAAGATAGTATGGAATATCCAATAATAATTCCGTTATGGTAAACGAAGTTTTTGCTTGCGGACGTAAAAACCTAAGGGTTTGTGAAAGAGGTTTTCGAAAAGGAAATGAAATGCGTATAGTCGTTTCGGATATTATACGTATGAAATACGAGTATTATATTAGTATGAATACGAGTTTTGTATGAAGAATAA